>JAQFVV010012403.1:12207344-12437344 GCA_028023455.1 Epiperipatus broadwayi | reverse complement strand
CATATATGGGAATAGATGAGATAAGAAAGTTTGCAAAAGTGATATAAAGAAGAAAAGTTATGCAAAGGAATAATTGTATAAAACCATGAGAGATCTTTATAGATTTATGTTTGTTAAAAATAATGAGGAAGCTTATCCTGTGCCCAAGGAAATTATTTTTTAATTGATTAAAAATTGTAAAACATTACGATTACTTGCAATTCTAATATTTAATCTCAAATGAATGTCATATTGATGCATATGTTCTTAGTTAGAATAAGAATACTTGACTTGAACTAAAAATTTCTGAATCACTTAGCAGATAAAAGAAATGGGTTTAAAAAATGTACTTTCCTGTACATGAATTAAACTTTATGCTTAGCCCATGGTTTGAATATTAATGAATAACTTACTATAAAATAAATACCAATAACATCAAGTGATTTTCTCATATGCTTACTCATATCCTTGCTCTAGAGACATCTATTGTATGCTTAAGTAATCAATGAACCTTAAATAGTATAGTACTGTATAATCTTCACTCCCAGACACGTTTCTGGATGTTGCCTTTGTTAGCGATCATTAAGATTACATTAAATATTTATGCACATACATTTTTGGCAAGTTTATATATATGTGGTTGTGTTTGATTTATTATTAATTATATAAGTCTCTCGTGGTAATATATGTAGGAGGGCACGCATACGCAGCGATGCCTAAGTAATAATTTAATTATAATAAATTTTATATGCTTAATGATGTATTATCAAAATAATGACAACTCGTATTTTTTAAACATGATAGGAGAAAAATTATATGTATATAAATATAATAATATGACGAGTTATTCTTCTTTTGTTTTTCCTGTTCTTCTTAAAGCTGTCACAATCTAGTGACCTCAGGAAAGGAAGCATCATTAGAAAAAGAGTAATTATATTCCCCCCATCTCCCCATCTTCACTTTTTGATATCTTAATATGGTTTCATGTGAGCAAAAGGGCATTCTATCCTATTCATCATTAGTGGAATTTTCATTATTAGATGAAATCATATAAATGTTGTGAACATCTTGTAGAGAATGCTCGATAATGTAGCTCTTTACGATTACTCTTTCCGAAGACTGATAGCCATTCATCCTAAATTAAAACCTTTCTTGTTAAAAATAGATTTTGAGATGAAACTTTTGCTCTTTTAAAATGTTTACTATTCTTCTGTTTAAAAACTGTTATCTTCTAATTGTTATCTGTGGAAGTTTTATCAAGTTACCTACAAAGGATAATTTATGGATTGATCTATAGCAATTCTTCTGAAAGCTAAAAAGATGAGGGTAGGAGGATGCTTAAAATTGTTTTACCACTCGTTCACTAACTTCTCTAACATTAATGATTTTATAGTGATTAAAGTTAAATAACTTTAAACAATCTTGTCGGAATAGTTTATTATTCATTACATAAAAACATAAAGTGTAAATAAATGTTTGCATCCATTTACTTACCTACTACTTAATATTTAACTATAAGTATATTGTATATACTGAACTTCACATGTAATTAGAGTGGATTTAAACACAGACTTTTAAGCTCCCTTCAGTTATCTACTCGATCTTATATAACCGAGACAAATGACCACATACGTGTGAAAAAGATAAATGATCTCCAATATACGTATTTCGTGCTGAACTAGCACTCATCAGTTGATCCAGCTCATCATCTCTCACACACACACATATAATCAGGGTTCAGTTTATATTTAGATAGCAAATCTTCAAACTTTAATGAATAGGCTTCAATCTTCTCCACTCTTCAGCTATCCATATTATTGAAAATCTGATGATGGAATGCCCAAATTCCATGCTGATGCCAATATTGTTATCATATCCATGTTATCCTATTATTTATCTTTTTTTAATAGGTGACTATGCCTGCTTGATCTATCTATATCTTGAAATTCTTATAATCTTTCTATTTATATATTTAGTAAAGTTCTTACTTATTTAGCTTTTTTAATTATCTGTATTAACATATTTCACACACATATACAAAAAAAAAGACGTATTTAATTACATATTTATAAATGTTTAAATACATGAAAAAAATCTGTCAAGCATTAGTGGTCGAGAGGTCAGCGACAGCTGCTTTACAAGCAATTGTTCCGGGATGGCGGGTACGCTTCACGGCTGATGCTATGACACATGAGAAAATATATATATGAAAATTAGAGTATTTTCTGCATACATAACTTTATAATAATTTGTGCAAATATTTATATATATGAAGCTATGTGCTTGTATGTTTTTCAAAAGTTTTGATTTATTTTTGGGTAGAAATTAGCTTTAGGAATAGCTGATGAGTTTCTAATAAAACAATATATATATATATATACTGTATATGCTGTTGGGTTTGTAATCAGTATTTACTGACATAGATGCATTTTGTAGTTTAATTATCCATCATTTATATATATTAAAACAGATTTTCTTGTAAAGTATGTGAACTTATTCTTTGGACTTGTCCATATTTATACATTTATTTATTATTAACATTAGCAGTGTATTATGTTTTAACTAGGTTCCATCAGGTGTCAATAGAATAGTAGAAGTCATACATGGTTATTATAGCAATCTTTAAAATAATCCTGGAATGACCTCTACTACTCGAAGGATAGCTGATCAAACTCAGTCAAAATCTCAGTACAAGTTATGTTAATAATGAATATATATATATATATATATATATATATATATATATATATAAATCAGACTATAAATCTGCACACCAATATTCATGTATTGTATTAGATGAAAAAGTAAGGGAAACCAAAATGTATTATCAGATTGGTATGGCATTATGTACCTGATGCAAAATTATAACGATATATGCTGTTAGCTTTCATTTTAAGCATGTCATTCACCACCAAGGTTACCATTTGCTAGAAACACCCACTATCATTAATTTATATAGCTTAGTTCTCAAAGTATGATCTCTATGACATAATACTGATGACATGATTATATTTGCTTAGCAATAATCACATGTATTATTTCTCTGGATTGACCTTGATTTGTTTTATTTGTTTTGAGAATAGGAACATTTTTATACACTTTGGCACCACCTTTAGGTGTGAAGAACTGATATGTTTACACTTATTACTTCTTAAATAACTGTTCTACCAAGTTCCCTATAATATAGCTCCATTTGAAGCACTCTGATAACCTTTGTTACACATTACATTTCCTATAGTCACATGTATAAATATAATGATATACTATTAATGGTAGCAAATGGAATGAAAGATGCATATCAATAATTTTAATGATGTGATAAATTTTGAGGTGTAAAAATCACATTGTGTCCGCATTATAAATCATCATTACATAACATTCTTTAATCTTTTCAAATATATATGCATATAATGCACAAAAACCATATGTTAATTATGTAAAATAAATTAATAAAATAATAAAGTAAAAATGTACATTGTTTGGTACATCATGTAAAAAAAAGTACTAAAACAAAATATTAAAAAATTCTTTAAAAAGAAGGGAAAAAATTAAGATGAAGAGTTTATAAATTACATCTACTTTTATACTGCTGTTAGTATATTAAAATATTTTGGATATTATTGATGATTTTATAAAGTATAGATCTTACCAGTATTTACTATTTAATGCCATTATTTAGTATTTACTTTTAGTAGCACCTTTTTATTTTTATTTTGGTATGTGGTATAATTTTGAGAAGTATACTTTTGAAAGTATTTGGTAAATCCTTCCTTTTTTCAAGGCTAATTTTTCGAATTTGTATTTAAAAAAATTCAAATATGTTTTCTCCATTGTACTCTCAGATCAATAATATTGCTTGATTTTATCTTTTATGAGTTTTATTTTTCTTATATACATTAGTTTTACAATATTTTTTTTTAATATTTGAAATACAGGCACTCTTTATATACCTGGTGCTTGTACATAAGGGGTCAGAGTGACTTGAGGTCAACATGGGCATGACAATAATATTGGCATCAACATGGGATTCGGGCTTTCCATCATCAAATTTTCAATGGTATGGATGGTTGAAGAGTTGGAGGTTGGAGTAGATTGAAGCCTGTCCATTAAAGTATGAAGATTTTCTATCTTAATGTAAACTGAGCACTGATTATATATATATATATGAGAGATGATAATCTGGACCAACTGATGAGTGCTGGTTCAGCATGAAATATATATATTGGTGATTATTGATCTTTTCTTTCTGTATGTGATCATGTGTATCAGTGATATGAGATAGTGTGGATAGTTGAAAGATGCTTGAAAGTCTGAGTTCGAATCCCCTATATTAACAATATTTTTTTTTAAAATTGCACTTTTATCTTATTTTTTTCATTAATAAATAGCTATTGATTCAGGGTCACATTTTATTTATATAGAATATACAATAGATAAGCTAGACAATATCAATGTGTTCTATATCCAATTTTCCAGCATTACATGATCACTGTGAAAGTTTTGCTTCTCTTTAATCTCCAGCAGTAATTACATTTCAGTTAATAGATAGTGGATAAATTAAGGTTTGCATATAGTATATATTTTCTAAGATATATATGTGGTGAATAATTTTATTACAGAAGCAATTGAAAATGTTAATAATAATTTACTGGTTTCAATACTGGCTTCTTAAGTTCTATATCCAATTCTCCAGCAGTGATTACATTTCAGTTATTAGATAGTGGATCAATTAATGATTTGCATATAGAAGGGGTGGGCAAATAGTGGCCCAAGGGTCACATGCATCCCACTAAGAATTTTTATGTGGCCCACCAAGACAATTAGGAAGATCCACCTTGAACTGAGATTTCCATCCCATGCACAGCTGAAGATTCATCTCATATTTTCCACTAGGATGGCTATGTCAATACACATGTGCAATGTAGATACAAGGTGCAATGCTTTTTCAGTTGATCTGATTAATTTCAATTTTGTCTTTGCATTGACAAATACATACATTTCCAACATTAGTGAAACTATGAACCGTCCAAAAAAATGTAAAATCGGGGATGAATGTCATGTGTTTAATGAAGAATGGTCAAAGAAATATTTCTTTGGTAATACAGGCAATAAAGTAATGTGTTTATTGTGACATTAAAAAAGATGCGGCCCTCCGATAACCTTCACTTCCACAAAGTAGCCCCCGATGTGGCCATCCGACAACCTCTGCAACCCTCGAGTCAAAACAATTGCCCACTCCTGTCATATAGCATATATTTCCTAAGATATACATACATGTGATGTATAATATTATCATAGAAATAATTGAAAATGATAATGGTAACTTAAAGGTTTCAATAATGGCTTAGCTTGGTTTAAACTTGATGTGAGCTTACTTTTTCTGGTCATTATTGCTAATTCTCTAGGAAATTATATATTTAGTGCGTTGAAAATACTGGTTTCTCTAACTGGTAGCTCACCTCATTTACCTGGTTAGCAACTATTTTCATTTGGCAATTGAGTGATTAAACAGCTACTTTAACTAACCAGTATTGTCGTTGGCTATTTATATACCCATAGTCCTTAATGTAATTATATGTGTTGGCATAGAATTGAAAACAACAGTAACTGTAAGTGTGTTCCAAAAAATATGACAATTTATTTACTGATGGTTACTTAGTTTTCAGTCAATCTTTCTTAATAAATTATTTAATAAAAAATTTGAACATGAAAAAAAAAAATTTAACTGAAAATTATATTTTCTCTTATAAGTCTGTAGCTTAAATATTATAGCTATTATTCTTAATATAAAATGATTATTAAATAAATACAATAAAAATATTCCATAGTGTCAAATTTTTCCTCATACATTAATTAAATAATACTTTGTAATAACTTTGAAGTTTTGGTAATAATACAAAAACAATAAAGTTTTTATTTATTTAATGACTAATGAATTGTTATCCATTTAAATCCAATGTCAGTTTTTTCATTGTTTGACAGCATAATAAATGTTAAAATTAATTATTATTATTATTATGTAATATTTTAAATCATCTCCATTCAGCTCACTTGTCAAAGCAAATTTAGTTTAAGCAATTCTGTCCAGTTTATATAATTTATGAAAACATGAACTAGCTATCTTAGTGGTTTGACATTTCTTCATTTCTTCATACATACATACTTCAATATAAATGCACACACATATTCAAATATCATACACGTGCAATTATTTTAATTTTATATTTATTAAATTTCAAAACTTGAGATCACTACTTAAAGTTAATAACAGAAACTTTGGAGCCACAACTTATTCCCAATGTTTATTTTGTAAATACTGTTATCTTTTATTTCATCTTCAAATTGACAAGTTATAGGGCCTAAAATCTATTATTTCCAGTTTGACATTGTATCAAAACGATTAATGTATGCAAACATGAGCAATCTTTTCTTCTTTTTTTCTTTTTCCTCCTCTTCTTCTTCCTCTTCTTTTTTAGTGATATCGTTACTTCAATTTTCATGCTCTTTGTTAATTGCGTTAAATTGTCTAACTTTCCGTTTCTATATATTAAAATTATATATATAATATTCTTAATGGATGTTTAGAAGAAAATATTTAATGTAGGGAGTTTTCCATTTATAATTATTTGATTAGAAAGCTCCTTACTTAGAACAGTAACCAATCAAGATTAACAGTTCCAGGCTAATAGTGAAAGTGTGGAAACTCCACATACTAAATATTTTCATATATGCTTGCATTTTCAGTTGTTCTTGTTTATATGCTTCATAAATGTGTTGTAAAATAGAAATGTTAAATATATTTAAACTATATATATATGTTGAATTAAATATTTTTATAAATTGTTATTAAAATAAAGAATAGATATATGATTATATCTATGTAAACAAAGATATGTTCAGCTTTTGTTGTTATCAGGAAACTATTAATTACAAATAATTGACAATTTTCCTGAAACTAAATAATTTTTCTCCATTATCCTATAATATATCTAATATATATGACATTAAATTATTCTATATATGTTCAACTAACTAAAAAGTGAATTGATTCCTGAATTCATGGATAGCGAGAGAGGATGATATGGCTTTCTATGCTGATCAATCCTTATGATATGCTAGATTTGAGATGGCATGATGGATCTACTGATAAAAGCCAAAATTTTCAATATATATATATTAGCAAGAAAATATTTTTTCTTTAATGATAGAGAATATTGAAGAAGTAGATATTTATTCATGTTGAATTGACAGTTATTGAGAATTTTTATGAAGTTTTTTAATACTATGTCTAAAATAGGTAGATATCTGTTTACTTATAGATACTAAATGTTCTGGAGAGATGGAAAAAGATTGATTACTTAAAACAATTCTGAGCTAACTTGGAAATTTTTTCAATTGCTTAAAAATTTTGGAATCTATTCTAGTGTCAAATAGGATTGATTATCCACGGAATGCTAATACCTTAATTACTACATCATGAGGAACACTGTGCTTATGCTTTGTGAAGAGAATTCTTCAGGTTGTTGCAGAACCATTCATGTCTTTTGAATGCATTATGTTCAGAATATTTTTTAAAAAATTTAATCAAAAATTATTGCAGAGGAATTTTTTTCCCCCAAAATAAGCAAATTACTCAGAATTAACATAAATCAATAATCGTAGTAATGATTTGTGATTTGTAAAAAAAAATATCAGATATATTTTAACATAAATTAGGATAGATAAATGCAAATAAAATAGTGTCAAATCTCCATTGATGATGATCATATAATGTTGCTTGATCTTTGTATTCTATACTTCACCCTATCTTCAACTAGTGAACTTAATATATTTTCATGCATTCAAATTTGCAAACTTTTATGGTTTCTTATTTCTTCATAACCTAATCATAAATGCATTTTTGGTGAAGTTTATCATGATTGTCACTGAAAGTGCTCTTGGCATTAGGTTATAAAAAAAAAAACTATGACAAGCAGATAAACCTCACTGAGATTACATTTAGCATTAGGTTATTCGTTGGCAGCATGACTAAGTAAGATAAGCTACAGTTCAGCAAAGTACTGAGTCTATCATAAATAAAACATTATTTGAGATTAAAGTAAAAGCCATCAGCACAAAATGTTGTATAAACAAACTTTGGAATTAGCATGAGTTTTATGAGAAAATTTTTTGGGTCTTTCATGGATTGGTTTATATAGTTATCATAAAACTCATCTTTCTGCTCTTCTTGAATTAGAATGATCAGACTCAATTTTAAGTGACTGATAATAACAATGAAGATTGATTATAAAAAAACAAAAGTGAATAGTTAACCCATTATGCAAATTTATTCAAAAATTGAGAAAAAAATGTAGTTCTAGTTGTATATAAAACAAACAGTTCTGTACATAAAAATACTATTAAAAACAGTTCAGATGGTTAAAGTTATTGGGAAAAAAATTAGTTGAAAAATGTGTCAAAATTATTTATGAAGTACTTCTAAATAATTTGCATTCCAAGCAGTTTGAATAATACATTTATCAGTAGAAAACAATGCCTATTTTACAGGCTGCCATCTATTGTAAGCTTAAGTAATTAATAAATATTAGAGGGTAGTGTAATAAAATCCGCAACCAGATCATTATATCCATATCCATAATGGTTTATTTTGCATGTCTAATAGAAACTACCTGGAATTGGATTTATGACATCTGCCATATGGTATTTATTGATTAAGTAAGCTTACAATAGATAGCAGCACGATATAAAATCAAGTACATTTGCTCCTAAAAACTATGTTGTAAGGTAGGATCATGTGATATTTTCTCATTTAATAAGTTTATATAATTTTATTAAAAAATAGTAGGAACTTAAAAAATTATAGATTTATTATTGGTCAACTCTCTGCAATATATTTTTATTTGTTTTCTATAGAAATCAGAAGAGACAATTGAATTATACTCTCTTAAAAAAGCAAATAGAAATTACAAACAAATTACAACTTACAAATACAATGAACAGAAATTTGTATTTATGTCTTATAGATTATAAGAAATGTGTTTCTAATATGCATGCTTTATAAAACAAGACAAGTGGAAAATGTATTGGTATTATTAAAATGATAAAAATACTTGATGAATTCAAGGTAGAGGGAAGCATTCATCAGCGAGTTTCAATTTTTTCAAAAATATTTACTTTGGGAATAGGATTTAAAGGACTAAGTTATATAAAAGAAAGTCAGATCTCACAGTAAATGATTAAAGTGATTATTTTTTAATAATGTTTGTTGAAATCAAGAATTTGTAAATTAAATATAGATTTAAGCTAAATTACCAAAGTTATGTTTGACAACTTTATTTTTGTGGATATCATAATGAATATAAATAGAATTGGTATATCAGTTATGCTTATTTAGGTTACCTAAAACAGGTAAACAAAATTGAAGACATATTTAGACAAATGAAAATAACATTAACTCTATTATATTAAAATACACAGTGGTGGTGTTATTGAAATGTGTAGAAGCATGGTTGAATTGTCTTTATTACATATAGAGATTGCAAATATAGATCCTGGAAAAATTGTTTGTTTTGGTATTAGTGTAGATTGGCTGGCTTTGGATCTGAGTCCGCAGATTATATCCTTGCATTTTCACTTTTAGCATTGCTTAAATGTGGTTGTAAAACATGGGAATTGTGAATATGCATGGCTTGGTATAATAGTAGAGTGGTTGGCTCTAGAATTCAGAGTTCATGCATTGTGATCCATTTCTTTCATTCCAAACACTCATACTTCTTATGAACTTCCTAATAATAAAGTGATATGATTATTATCTATGGCAGGGGTGGGCAATTGTTTTGGCTCGGGGCCGCATAGGTTGGTGGAGGGCCGCATCAGGGGCCACTTTGTGGAAGCAATGGTTAATGAAGGGCTGCATCTTTTTATCATGACACAATAAACACACTGCTTTATTCCATGTATTACCAAATAAATATTTGTTTGTCCATTCTTTATTAAACACACGACATTCATTACCAATTTTTACATTTTTTTAGAGCATTCATGGTTTCACAAAAGTTGGAAATATATATATTTGCTAATGCAAAGACAAAATTGAAATTAATCAGATCAACTGGAAAAGCACTGCACGTCGTATCTACACTGTGCATGTATATTGATGTGGCCATTTAGTGGAAAATATGAGATGAATATTCGGGCATGCAACAGGAAGGAAATCTCAGTCCAAGGTGGATTTTTCTGATTGTCTTGGAGGGCTGCATAAAAACTCTTAGCGGGCCACATGTGGCCCTTGGGCCGCTATTTGCCCACCCCTGATCTATGGGACTGTGAAAAATGGTGAAATTTATTATATATAAAATCTAGAATCTGTGTTACCAATAGTGGCGATAACAAAATTTAAAGATAAGTACAAAACAAGATTAAAAAATAATTAATCATTAATGTGGAAATTTTGATAGGATATTTCTGAAAAATAAAAGTGGAATTCTAAAAAAGATAATGAAATAAAGACAATTTCTATCATTACAGGAAAGAGGGGGGAGGGATTTTATTAGGCATTCCTGAAGAAGTACTGGAAAAAAATATCTTATGCTAAATAATGTTTTGCCTGACTACTATGCTTATAGTCTAGGTTCAAACTGAAGTGGGTAAAAAAACAAATGGGACAGTTTTCCAATTTCATACTTCCTTTTCTTATCCATCTTTGAATTGGAGAGAATATACTTTCTAACTCGGTGGCATTATCAATAGTATAATATTCAAAAATAATTTTGCAACTTGCTTAAGTTAATTTTGATAAATTGACTCTTAATTAAATGAGTTTACATTCTATACTTTAGATGTTTGTTAATAAGGCACAAAATTTCTTTTGGACAGATATTTTATAATATTGTTTTGAAAAAAAAAGTCTAATATATTGCAAAACAGCCTTTCTGATTCTGAAAAAATTATAATATCAAAACTATTTTTTCTCTAAGATTAAAGTTATAAAACAATTCAAATTACTGTTTAAACATAATATATACAGAGTGATTTTATATTTCCAAAAATTTCCACAGCATTTTTACAAGAAGCATGTTCTGGATAAAATGGAAAGCTAAAAGAATAAAAATAAATAAATATATATTATGTTTGATAATCACAAATATGAAAAGGTAACCATTACAAATATCTTCATCATATTATTAGTACATATGGAAGTATAACAGATAAAATTAATCATAGAATTAAATTTGAATGGGATGCTTTTGGTAGAAATAACCTAATATCAAAAGGAAATATGTTTATGTGTTAGAAAAATTTTTTTAATAGATATATATTTCTAATTCTTATATATGAAACTGTTATTTGGATTCTTAACTGAAGAACAGCGTAGACATCTACTATTCAATAAAATATGGAAGATGTATGATAGGAGTAACAAATAGAAATTGAAATCAAAATATGTGGATGAAAGAACCAACAAGCATGCATTGACATAAGTAAAAAAATTGTAAGATTACATTTGCATATTACATTTGTATAGTTCTCAACACTTTAGTAGCTATGATTATATAAGCATAAAGCCTCCTGAAAGCACTCAGTTCATTAAATTGCAGAGTATTATTTGCATTTACTAACTTCATTATCTGTGCGCCAAGCACACACACACACATATATATATATATATGTTATAGATTACATGCTAATGAAATAAATAATCATTTCAAGATTACAAAAAAATTCAGCCAGATGTATTGCTAAAAGAGATGGTAATAGATGGGCAGTTGAAATTTCAAACTGGAGTCTAAAAGATTAAAAAATTCTTAAAGTAGAACATATGTGAAATAGATAATTGAGATAAGAAATTTACTGAAATGATATGGATGAGTTATGGATCAGAAAAAATGGATTAAACTTGGAAAGAGTTTCATCCTGTAATGGACTGATATTACTTGAAGATGAGATAATTTTACAACAATATTTGCTTTTTTTTTTCATGTGTCAAAGAATCAGCTGGAAAGCAAACCCACAAACATGGGACAACTGCTTGTAAGGCAGCTGTGCTGACCACTTGACCATCTTTTTATGCTTAGAAAATACATTTTCAAAAGTAGGCTAGATTTTTATTAGCTATTTAGAAAAAAAGAAATTACAGATTGGAATGTTCTGGCTAATCTTTTTTTTTAAATAAAAAATATTAAAAAATGCTTCTAGAAAGATAAAAAAAGAATAAGAAAATTATGCAAGATTATTTCTCACAATTACTTTGATAATATTCTACTAGCTTTAAATGAATATTGTTAGATGAAAAGATAATTAGTAGTAGAAATATAAAGATTCAGTTTTTTTAAGACAACAATGTGATGATTTGCAAATAAATAGTAAAGCTAAGATTTATATTACAGGTAGAAAAGAAGAGTATGCACAAGGTGAACCTGTAATATAATAGCTGGGCTAAAGAAAGTTTGCAACAAAAATGAACTATAAAGTATAAATGGTAGAGAATTATGTTTGATTCTTGGGATTTAAATAAATCAAAAGGAAGATTGTGAAATAGAAAAAAAATAAAATTGTTTTACTGATTATTTAGATAAACATTACACACTAAATGTTTTCTGTAAATTAAAACATTTTATTAGGAAGAAACACTATGATAACAATAACTTGATTCAAAAATATGTCTTGAAACAATGTGAGAAAAAGGAAGCAATAAACTAATTTTAGATTAAAAGTTTTGATATTTTGAGTTATAATAATTATACAGTGCTTCAAACGCTCATTGGTGAAATTAGAAATAGCAGAATTAAATATAAGACTTAGTGCTTTCGAGGTCTTTTAACCTCATATTCATAGCCGAAGAGTTAGAAATGTTATGGTGTTGTTGATGTATGTTAATATATGCAAATTAATCTTCATATGTAAAACAATTTTTAATGTTTCTATTTGAAATATTTTAATAGAAAATTGTTATCCCCCCCCTCCAAAAAAAGATTATTATGCAAAAATGTTATACAAATTTGAAAAAAAAAGGTTTCCAATTCAACTAAATATTAAGTATTTCATAAAAGAACAGACAAATAAAATGGTGTATAAATTACAAAAGATACAAGTTGTAAATACATAGCAAAGTTAAATGAAAAAAAAAAGAGACAAAAACAGAGGGAAATTACTACCTACTTATAATGGGGCTGGAAGAGAAATCAGGCAATATAATAGTATCAATAATGTCTGGAAGGAAAACCCCTGCAATATTTTTAATTTTTATAATTTTATTATAAAATAGTGATTACAATATGCTGGATGTAGAATTGATGCAAAAATTGCATCTTAGGGGCCAAAGGATAAACATAAAGAAAGTAATAACGAATTGAATGGAAAAGACTCCATTTCGTGCTATCAAAAAGAGGGGCATTAGTGAAAGTATGCAATTTAATAATTATCTTGTCTCTTTTTATTATCACCAATAAACAGATAATCCAAAAAATTCAAATTCTGGTATCTGGAAGCAAAACACCTTGATTCGCTCGCTGATCAAAATCACTTTCGAAAACCTACATATTAGAAAAACGTTACTTTCCGGAAAAAATTACAAAGTATTGTTTTGTCTTATTTTAATTAATGCTATATCAAAAAGGTTTTTGCTAATACAACCAAATTTCGTATTTTAAATTGTTATATTGCTCTTAAAAAATAAATTTATTGTTATACAAAAAGTATTGTATATATAGAAAACTATTGGTATTAAGACATTTATAATGTAAAATAAATTAATTATTATATAAGGCTGTGACTTTTTGGCATATGGTTGATTATGTACGGTAAACTAATAGTCATCTGAATCCAGAGCTTTTTTTCTGGATTTGTGAATTTTTCAGATTTCCTCCGCACTATTACAAATCCAAACTTTGCTGAAAATTTAAGCATATGCCGTATTTGTTTATGTTAATCCGTGCAACTACAATGCAATGTATATATTTAATTTAAAACACCGATATATTCTCTCTATATATTAAAAATAACTTGACAATTTTAGTCTTAAATTTTAAATTATTGTTTTAATAATATCTTTTGTTCTTCCAAAGTAATTAATTGCTGTCAAATTTTTGAAAAAAATCATTTTCTTATATTCTGACATTTTAAACCAATTACTTTCACTTATTTTTATTTTGTAGAGTGAACACGGTTTTTATCATCAGGGGGCTATTGAAACTTATCTAGATGTTATCAATTTATTTTTGCCGTTTATAATAAATACAATATTCATAAATAATTAAAAGTTATTATCCATACACTCATTATCATCACTTTCTTTACAAATCTTGTTTATTCTATCAACCAATACCATATTCATCAATATATTGTGTATTTCTTCATTTTATCAATCTATAATATTCTTTGACATCTTTTGAGTCCCATAAGTAAGTATGAGAAAAATAGATAGCCTTTACAGACCAACAGATGAGGATTCTTAAGTATAGTGGTAACAATTGATGTAGAAGAAGGCAATTCTGATAAAAAAAAAACCCTGTGATATCCAAATGGGGTTTAAGGCATTGCACAAACTTCTTGATATTTAAAAAAAAAATATTAACAAAAATATAAGACCTCATAATACAATGGACAGGGAAGGAGAACACAAACAATGAAATAGAATTATCATCTATATATATAGCATGTAAATAATCCTATATAATTCCACCAATGTTTTGACCATATTCTAAAGCCATTTTTAAAGATTATTTTCACTTATTTATACAAATATATATAATAAATAAAATGTCCAGTTAATTAAAAACAAAATTGTAATTATAATTGAAATAATACATTTAACGGTTTATAAACAATTACAAACAATCCTTAAATCCGCAGAAGTACTTTCGGTTAATTTCTTAAACCTGCCTCAACTGCCATTAAATTCAAAAACAAAAGCGGAAGCAAACGTCATCAATTCAAATTCCACGAATCTCGTATTTTGAATATATATATATTTAAACTATATTTGTAAAATTGTAAATATATAATAATAATAATTCTTCATGCACTTAAAAATTCACATTTCTTTATCATTTATGTTACAAAAATGAACTTCACCGTTAATTAGCTAAAAGGACCAATAGTAGTAGTCGTAGTAGTAGTAGTAGTAGTAGTAGTAGTAGTAGTAGTAGTAGTAGTAGTAGTAGTAGTAGCAGCAGCAGTAGTAGCAGCAGCAGTAATATTTTATATATATTGGAATTAATAATCTAATTTTAAAAAGGAAGTTATTTATAGGTTTATATTATTTTAAATATAACTAAAAAAAGTAAACTGAAAATAAAGATGCAAAGAAATGTATATGGATTAATATTATCATCACTATCATCATTTCAAAATTTATTATAAATTCACTGCAGAATTAAGATCTCCACAAGTTTAATCAAACTACTCTAATTTTTAGCATCCTTCTCCACAATACATTCCCAAACTTCCTTTTTTCATCCATCTTCCTCACATGTGGAGTCTTTTTAGGTCTATTACAATCTCTTGAGATCCAGTGTAAGATTTCATCTACCTATCTATTATCATATATTCTAGCAATATACCTTGCTAATCTCCATTTCAGTTTTAATTTTTTTTAATGATGTCAGTGATACCTGTTTATTTTCTCATATATATATATATTTCATTTTTGATCTCTTCTTGCTATTCCTAACATATAACTCTTTGTTAAATGGTTTAAAAACACTTATTTTTGTTAAGTCTCCAATTCTCAGATCTATAAGTAAGAATTGATAAAACACATTTATTAAAAACCTTCCTTTTTAATCACCTAAGTATATCTTCTTTTAATATTAAATCATTCTATATAAAACACTCTATCCAAATTCAATTCTATGATTTATTTCATCCTTTATGTTTCCTTTGGCATTAATAATCTGACCAAGGTATTTGTAGTTGTTAACTTTTTCTAACTCATGATTATTAATCTTTTTTCTTTTGTAGTCTTTTTGGCATTTATCTTTAATCCTTTTTACTTTCCTCTGATAACTATTACAACATTTCCCCAAGCTCGTAAGCATTATTTGCAAAACAATTATATCAACTGGAAAATCTAAATGAGTTAGCTAATCTCCACTTAATTTTACTCATCTATCTTTCCAGTTTAATCCACAAAATATTTATTGTAAAACTGCAATAAAATTTTTTGAAGATATGGAGGCTGCCTGCCATATATCTTTCTCAATGATAATCTTGTTGGTATTACCATGTAAAATCTAATCGTTGCTGTTGCATTTTGATAAATATTATTCAGATTATGACAATATCATGGATTTGCATCTTGATTATTTAATGTATTAATCACTGGAGAAATACATATTGAATTAAATGACTTTACACAATCTACAAATCCAAAACAAAATGGCAATTCATAATCATTGGTCTTTCACAAATTTTCTGATGTTTTTAAAGAGGAAGCAAAAAAAAAAAACTCACCACTTTCTCCAGCAGATATGAAGTTGTTAATAAATATATTAATGCATATACTAAAAATGATTTATTGGAAGAATTAATAATATTGATGATTTAGATATTTTTCCAGATAAGAGTTACTTAACTTTGCAAATGAAATGTTTCGAATTTAATAACTGAGCGAATTAATAAACTTTTTTGGTTTTTTTATTTTTACTTCAAAGAAACCATATATTATGAAAGTTTTTACTTCAATCTTTTTTTAGTTGTCTTCACACTGGTAATCTTTCCCCTACACATTTTTAATATCTATCATGTGATCACCATGTCATATGCTTACACAGGCTGTTAATAATTATAGCAAACTTTCCATAAAGTAACCCCACCAAATGCAAGCCTTAGTAATCAATGGATGCAGGAAGGGTTATATAAATTCCTATCTAGTGTCTACTCATCCAATATTCCTATACTAGTTTTTAGCTTGTGGCTTTCATCACTGAGGAGCCTTGGATTTGAGAGCACTCACATAGATCTTAGAATCTAATACAACCTTCCAGCAACCATCTTTTACCTATTTAGTTAACTATAAATGTAGGAGCCCAAGTTGAAAGCAATAAGATCATTTGTTTGCCATCCCACTGATGAAAGTCACAAGCTAAAAACTAGTTTGGGAATATTGGATGAGTACACACTAGATAGGGATCTTATGTATAAACCTTCTTGCATCCATTGATTATTAAGGCTAGCACTTGGTGGCACTACTGTATGGAGAGTTTGTTACTGTTAATAAAGTATCTACTTAATTACTTCTATATTAATATTTTTTCCACTGTTCAAATGTCTATCTTATAAAGTACTTTCTTCTTAAATAAGCATTGTATTAATCTTTTTCTCAAATCTAATCTAATTGATATACAATCATTTTTTAAAATTAACAGTTTAGTGATTGCAAGGATATCTTTATTATTTCTTTCTTTTTTATTCTTAGATATTTAATTTTCTAATATCATCAAAAATTGAAATAAATGAAATCCATTATACTGTTCTTTCATCTAATTTATAATGAACAATAACTAATTATATACAACAGTTGTATATATGTATATATTAATAATAATTATATATAAAAAAACCTTTTTTGGCACATGGTGTTTGCTCTTATCACATGTTTATCATCTATTTTAACATTATACAATTATTGCAGATAGAACACTACCTAGTGTTTCTTAATGGAAGTAAAATAACAATAATAACAATATAAAACATCAGTAAAATAGAACAAAACTTTTATATAGAGGTTCAATATAATTTCAAAGAATTGTCTATATAATATAACAATATACAGAATTAATAATACATTTTACAGCTTTATTATTTATTCTGTATATTATGTTATATAGACAATTCTTTGAAGATATATTGGATATCTATGTAAAGATATTATTCTATTTTACTGATCTTTTATATTGTTATTGTTGTTATTTTACTTCCATTATAGAACAAAATAGATCGGGTATATATTGTTATTGTTGTTATTTTACTTCCATTATGGACCAATAGATGGTGTTCTATCTGCAATAATTGGTTAGTGTTAAAATAGATGATTAACATTCAAAAAGGGCATGAAACTATGTGCTGAAAATAGATGTTATATATGATTTTTATTATTTGTTAGTTTTCAAAATATTTAAAGCATTCATTTGTTTAGTCTGAAATTATTTACTTTCCATTTACCATTGTCCATTTACATGACATTTAACCCACATATAGTTTATACACTTTTTCTTTTGAATGAAAACATGATTTTTGTAAGAGTTTTGAGTAAATTATTTCATTTTATTTCATTTATTAAATGAAATAAAAAATGTTCTAAATAATAATATTGATCTTGTAATTTTTCACATTAATTTTGCTAATGTTAAAAACATTTTTCAATTTTGTCAAGGAAAAGTATTTCATTTATTTGCTTTATTGGATAAATCAGATTTCTACTCCATTCTAATTTTGTAAGGACCTACCCTGGCATCTCTCTGAGGAGTGCCAAGGCACAAAACCATGGTCAGGGCATGGGGGGGGGGTTCTGACAGAGATATTTTAAATGCTTTCTCTGGCTAAGCATTTATCATAAAGCTTGTTGAGGAATTAGCAATCCTCATTGTTTATAACTTACAAGCTTAAGAGAATAGAGTCATGTGATCTATGACTCTTATTTTGACACTATATATTTATGTTAGATTAAATATTTTCATAGATTAATTATAATGTAAATGAAGGAATGAATGGTTATATTTTCAAGTCATAACTAAGGATATGTTTAGTAGTTAATGTTGATAGGTAACTATCAATTACTTTTTGCAGCCCTCAAGCTAAACTACCTGCTCAACTAATTGTTTAGAATTATTGATTATTAGAGCAGGTAATTTTGTTTAGAATTATCCATAGCAACTGGTAGTTATCTAGCAATACAACTGTTAAACATACCTCTAGTTATAACATGAAAATATCTCTATCATTTCTTTGTTTATATCATAATTAATCCACAACATTATTTAATTAATGTATATTTTGGAAGACATAAACTGTTAATTATAGAATACTAAAAGATGTGATTTTTTTAAATCTTCATAATTATAAAAATATGTAAATTTAAATCAATATTAAAACTTGCATTAAAAATGAAAGAAGGATATAGATTCTTCTTTTGTTTCTAAATAAAATCAAACTAAACATCTATTGTAAGCTTGTTTCAATTTCTCTGCAAATAATATTATTTTTTATTTCTAAAAGTAGTTTTTCATTTTCTTCCTGAGCTGTTGCTATTATATACTTATTTATTGATTTCTCAAATTGGCAATAGATGGCTCTGCCATAAACTGAACAGAATTGCTTCTAACAGTAATATGTTAAGCAGTTGTAGTAATTTCATAATGGTTTGTTCAATATTTTTTATTTTTTCTGGTTGTTTTTTGAAATTTTTTATTCTATTCTTTCTTTTCATTTTTGTTTTTCTGTCTTTATCATATCTCCTAACATACATTTTGAATTTTTTGTTGTATTATTTTAATACGTATTCAGATTAATCTACATTTATTTGTTTTCATTTCCATTCAAAATTCATATAGTTCTCAATTTTTTACATTACAAACTTCAAACTGATTTCTGAAATTATTTCCCAAACAATATTACATTCTGTGGATTATATTAAAATATTCAGCATAATTTTAATTTTTTGTTACCTTCACTTGAAATTTATATATTAATTTTTGATCTGTTCTTTAATTCATATGTAGTGATTTTTTAGATGTGATATGTTGGACTATTTCCATCATCAATGAATTAATGTTGAATGTATTGAAAATTTTAAACTTTATTTAAACTTTTCAAATACAAACAACTTGTCAGCAATAACACACAAATAGACAACAGGTTAGTAATTACACAATGTTTTAAGTAATATTATTCTCCACTCTTCTTTAGGTGTTGCTATTCTATATGCACAGTGACAATATTTGCTTAGAAGTTGAACTCGCACCTTTAGATTCTTGAATATTGAATTTAAGGCAAATGCTCTACCAACTGAGCTATTCTGTCAAAGGCAACATATAGTAGAAATTTGATATATTTATATATGAGGGTTGGTTAAAATTCTCCTGAGTCCTTCAATTTATTTTTTATGAGCAAGGCTAATTAGTTTTTTTATTATTATTTTTGTTTAATATTTTTCCTAAGAGCAAGATTAATTAGAGGCTTCCATACATTGTGTATTGTCACACTGGGTTGACTTATAGGATTATTTACCATTGTCATATGAGCAGCTTCCTTGAATTTTCTTCTATGCATTTTTTCCTCTTTATCCAATATCTTTGTATTTTCCCAATTAAACATATGGTCATTAGTACATACATGATCTCCTACTGTAGACACATCTGTTTTTCTTTTTTTAACCATTAGTTTATGCTCTTTCAAATGCTGTTCAACAGGGTGACAGGTCTCACCAATGTATTTTCTGCTACATTCACATGGTATTTCATAGATGCAGTTTTTGTTCTTCCACATTTCCAGCTTAGGCTTAGTAGAAGTAAAAATTCCTCAAAGTGTGGTATGGCTTTGGAAAGCTGTTCTAATGTTATATTGACTGCAGATTAGAACAGCTTTCCAAAGCCATACTACATTTTGAGGAATTCTTACTTTTACTAAGCCTAAGCTGGAAATGCTGAAGAACAAAACTGCATCTATGAAATACCATGTGAATGTGGAAGGAAATGCATTGGTGAGACTTGTCACCCTGTTGAACAGCATTTAAAAGAGCAAAAACTAATGGTTAAAAGAGAAAAAAACAGATTTGTCTACAGTAGAAGATCATGTATGTACTAATGACCATATGTTTGATTGGGAAAATATAAAAATATTGGGTAAAGAGGAAAAAATGCATAGAAGAAAATTCAAGGAAGCTGCTCATATGACAGTGGTAAATAATCCTACAAGTCAATCCAGTGTGGCAATACACAATGTATGGAAGCCTGTAATTAATCTTGCTCTTAGGAAAAATATTAAACAATAATAATAATTAAAAAAAAACTAATTAGTCTTGCTCATAAAATTTTTTTTAAGGACTCAGGAGGATTTGAACCAGCCCTCACATATAAATATATCAAGTTTCTACTATATGTTGCCTTTGACAGAATAGCTCAGTTGGTAGAGTGTTTGCCTTAAATTCAATATTCAAGAATCTAAAGGTGTGAGTTCAACTTCTAAGCGAATATTGTCACTGTGCATATAGGCCAGCAACACCTGGAGAAGAGTTGATAATAATACTACTTGAATATTGTCACTGTGCATATAGGCCAGCAATACCTGAAGAAGAATGGAGAATAATACTACTTGAAACATTGTGCAATTACTAATCTGTGTTGTCTATTTGTGTATTATTACTAACAAGTTGTTTGTATTTGGAAAGTTTAAATAATGTTTAAAATTTTCAATACATTCAACATTAACTCATTGATGATGGAAATAGTCCAAAATATCACATCTAATAATATACCATCATTATAAACCTTCAGACAAATATTAGTGATATTCTCTATCATGTGCCAAAAATGTAATCTATATGATACTAATGAATTTTATCGTTTGTTATCAATATTTTGTCTATGTTTTCAATGTATTTAAAACTATGACATACTTCAAACATTTATTTTTGCTGAAATCTTTATATATATATTTGACAATAAGTTTATTAAATTCTATTTTACATTTGTTATATTCTGCAACTTTTATTCTTTTTTTATTATATATCTTCATATATTATTATTATTATCATCATCATCTTCATCATTATTATTATTATTTTGGTTGATTCTTAATATTTCCTCTTTTATCTTATTTGATGGCATGTTTAACTTATCTCTTATTTTTAAATCTCCTTACATTTTATCTACTTATACCTTTTTAGAATGTTTTTTTCATTTTTTTTATATAGTTTTATCTTAAATTTTAATTTTATAAAAGTTTTATTATTCTTTTTTTTTTTTTTACTACTTTTCGTTTTATGCCTTTTCTTATTAGCTTCTATTTCTAAGTTTTTTATTTATTGTATACTATCATCTCAATTTTTTAAAATTAAATTTTTAATATTATATTGAAAACTATTTATGTTTCAAGTTCTTTTTATACTTTTATCTAAATGTAAACAATATTGTTTTTTTTTGTTTGTTTTGTTTATATTATTAACCTTCATACCACTGTTTTATTTCTTTATTCTTAATATTTATTTTGTCTTCATATCTGATGGCAGGTTTAGTTCATCTTTATATTTCAAATCCTGCTATATTTTATCTAATTTATATATTTTTATAATGTTCTTCATCTTTTAATACAGTTTTATTTTAACTTTATATATTTTTCATTGTATATACATGTTTACTGTTTTTTGCGTTAGCATTTTTTGATTGTCTTCGCATTTCTAATTTCATTGTGTTAGTATTAGTTCAATATTTAAAAAAACAAAAACAAATAAATTTGGAATGTTGCAGTGCAAACTATTTATGTTTTATGTAGTTTTCATACTTTTATTTAAGTATTAACATAGGCACACACACGTGCAACGATAGTATAGTTTTGGTTAAAACAGTGTGTTTTTTTTTTTTTTGTAAATATGTATATATTTGTTTTTATGTTTAAATACCTGTCTTTTCATTGGTTGACTCTTTTCAATAATAAATATAATATTAACATAAATTATTCAAAAATTATGAATTTATTCACAAAAAAGAATGACAGCTATAAAATATGAAATGCATTGATATTTTTCTTTAATCTTGTGTGTAATATAAAACTTATTCAATTTAACACTTAATCAAAGCTTGGGATGAAGGGCTGTCTATTTCAGAAGAATTGTTAGATAGATTTCCGACATTTGGTTTGTGTTTTTTTATTTAATTAGACATTTCAAAAAAAAGTTTGAATGACATATATGCCACAAAAAGTTATTAGATCTTCTAAAAGCATTGTTTAACTATTATTTGTGTGTGCCTTTATATATATGCACACATTTTAAAAAACACACATACATGTTTCGAGAATATTTTTTAATTTTGTCAATAATTTGTCTTGAGGGAAGTTAATATGATCTATGTTATAATAAAAGCAAAAATTGAGGAATTCGGCCAACTATTGGGGAAAAAGGTAGACTATAATTATATTAAATGTATATCTTAATGACAGATTTATACCTGATGACAAAATTGCTACAAGGAGTCTTTACCTGTCATTTGTGAAGTTTTTAATTTTTCCTCTCTTTCTGCAGATAGCTGAAGCATGTCACTATAGGAATGATGGTCTAAGATAACTTAAACGCACAGATGTCTTTTTCTATGTAGGACATTTTAACACAAGATCAAAATTCAATCTAAGATAGCAGTTGGCAGGTAAGAGGCTATTCCTGTTCTGTTGTAAAAGTGAAACTATTTTAGTTGTGATTAAGATGCAAATGTAGGGTTTAGTGTCGCAGTTACGTGTTAATTAAGATAACCTTCAATTATTGGTGTAAAAATGTGCCCCTTTTGAAATAAAATGTCAAGCTACTAAGCTTAAAAAAATGCTATTAGCCAATATATTTTTGTAATGATTGTTTTTCAAATTATTGGATACAATAATAACAGTAATCATTTAGTTTATTATAATTTTTTTCTCTAATTACAGAGTAAAAACAAAGAAAATATGTTAATTTGTTTATTCCAACTTTATATAATTAAAAAAAAAAACTTCTAAATTTATTAAAGTAGTTTAGTGTGATTCTATGTTTTTTTTTAAAACAACAATATATATATCATAACAAACTATCATATATAACTCACATTAGTTTTATAAATTAAAGTCGCATAATACAATTAAAAACAAAATCATATCTACTATCAGTATATATAAATTTGCACACACAAATGTAATTTCTAACAACATTTTTACCCTGTGTAGTTTGGTACCATGGTAAAGTGGCAGCCCATATCTAAGTACCCCGTCCTTGTTTTGTCATTTCCGGTAATCCAACGTCTTATAAAGTTCCGACTAATAAACCAGTCGATTGTTATTATTAACAAGGGTTTTAAACCCAATTTCAAATTTGCAAAAAATTAATTACTTTAAAATATTTTTTTTAAAAAAGATTATATTTACGACTCTTTTTAAATAAAGTAAATAATAATAATACGACCTTTTTTTAATCTATTTTTTTTCATATTCATTATTTTTAATTAAATTTCAGTGGGAATGTGATAAGCAAATTTATTGACTATCTTTAGATTTTAAGATATATACTTGTATTCGCATTGCATAATATTGATCGTAAACTTTTTTATATAACAATTTATAGTTAACAAGGGTTACAATAACTAATAGTAGTACTTTAAAAACCAATAATTATAAGGTTTATTGCTTGGAGTTCATAGGAAGTTTGAGCACTGGTAGTGAAGAACTTGAAACGCGATCCATGGATCTTGAACTTCAGTTTCTGCTACTGTTCCAAACCATGTGGGGTACTGATAATAATTGTCCATAGATATATAGATGGTGCTAGAGATTCTGATTATTTCTTGCAAACAATCAATTTTCCTCCCTCCTTCATTCAATTGTTTTGTGAAAATAAAATTTATGCATATTTTTGTAATACTAGTTTTTTTTTTTACTGTACATTCTTATAAGGCGACTTCATTATTTTATACTGTAATTCATGCCAAAGTAAACTGTTTTAAAAGCATGGACAGCACGGATGATGATTAAGTAACATTACTTGGTCGCAATATTCTACTGATTAATTACCCCAGTCTGTTCTTAGGTAGAGAAATTTATATTTATATAATTATATTGGAAATAGTAATTTAAGTATGTTTTATGATTATATTAATTATAATGAGAATATGTGGAATATTCTATTTTTTAAAAATATATATTCCAAAAGACTTTGAAATAAATTTACTTAGCATATAAGTCAAATTTTGAGGATGCTTAATTAAAGTCTTCATAAACTTAAAATGTCGGAGCAGTTCATTCTGTGATGAAAACAATATTCAAAATACAAAATTAAAAATTCTGAGACCTTTAACTAACAATTAAACAACATTAAAAAAGTAGTGTTTAACATGAATAATTTACAAATAGAGAATAGTTAATATTTGAATATATATATATGTGTGTGTGTGTGCAAGTGCGCGCGTAGATATCTAATCTGTGCAAAGGCAGTTTAGAGTAATTAGACAAGGGTAAAGTAATGGAGCATTTATTTACATGTATATACTATATTACGTGGATGCATGTGATCAATTGATACCCTGAATAGTGGTGCAGTTATACAGTACAGACTTTGAAGATTAAGGTCCATGGATTGTGGCCTTACTCTGTCATTTCCGGTACCGGAGTTTCTTATAAATTTCGAAGCAATAGGTCATTGATTAATTGTTTGCAACACTTAAACATTGTCGTGATAATTTTCTAATATGTGCAATTAAATTAAAAAAAAAAAGATTGGACTTTAATAATCTCCTAATATATATTTGTTAAATATTGTTTTGGGATTTTTTCCCCCATGTTTTTTGTGATATCATGTCATGCATGAGAAATATCTATGATATTATTTAAATTTATTAAATTTTTTTGGATAACATTGATAACCATATTAACGGCAAAGTTCTTATTCGGACCCCCCCCCCCCGGTTTAGTGTTCTTTATATGAAGATTCAATATCTCTTTATATATGAGAACCATCTCTAAAAGCATTTGTTATTTTAAACACGTATATATATATTATAAGATATTAAAAAAAGCTATGTAGAAATTCAGAGTATCTCTAGTAGAATTTAAGAATAATTTTGAAAAGTTGGGGAATATGATAGTTGAGATAAGTAAAAAATATCTCTGCAAAAACAGAATAATATTGAACGTTTTTAAACGTGCATGTGTGACTAATAAAATTTTAAAATTTTTATAATTATAAAATTAATTTTATAAATATTATTGTAGATATAAAAAAACGAATGTTTCAAATGCAAATGGAAGGATTTGAACTCAGAATTTTTAATCTATTCGCTTTCCACTCTATCTTTAGCAAGCGATACAAATGGCCACACACATGCGAAAAAGTTACATGATTCCTAATATATGTTGCTTGAGATAGAGTGAAGGATGAATAAATTGAAAAATCCTGAGTTCAAATCCCTCTATTTACATATATAATAAGCATTCAGTATAAGCAAATTACATACTGGACTGTTTTGTTTTACCTCCTATTTACAATGTTGACCGAAAATTAAATTCTGATTTTCTATCTTGATGTGGGTAAAGAAATCTTTTAATAATAAGATATTTATTGTTTTTATCATTTATTTTTAATTTTCCAGTTAGAAATATATGTGAAATGTGTTTAATGAAAGTATGTCAGAATATGTTTTCACTTTAAATACTTGATCATTCATATAAAGTAGACTTTTTAATGTATATATAAAGTTTGTAAAGTTCAAATTTATAGGTAATTAAAATACGTTTTTTTGTTTAAATAGGTATATAGTTTAAAACTTTTTGATTACTATAATAAGTATTTTAACAAACATTAATAATCATTTTTCATATAATCAATTTGCTATCAAATCAATTTCTGAACGTGCTTTATAATAAAATGATTTAAAAACATTAGTTTCAATGACATAACTAGAATTGTGCGACTTCTCGTCTTATCTGTGCCAAATTTCAAAAAAGTTTCTTTTTAATATTTGTAAGATATGCTTTAATACAAAATGTATTGCCTTGGCTTGTTTTACAAATTGGGTATGTTATGTTTATATTGTCATTTTTTAATTTTTCGCTTGTTTTATTCTCTCTGTTTAATCAACTGAAATATTGTTTAGTCCTAAATTTTGAAAACTTTCGTTAATAAAAAAAGTGCTTCTTTATTTTTATAATATGTGTGTGTAAAATAACCTTATAAAATGTATCTGCAAGTCAAAAAATTTTCTAGAATTTTCACATAAGAATAATGAATAAAATATAATACTCATTAAGCTTTTTATGAGTTTCATGGTAAAGTCTTGCTTTCCTTTTTTGTTTTATCCTCTACAATAATAGTAAGATATTTTCGTACTAATCCATAAGTGTATGTTTAGTTGAATTGACTTAAGGCTAATTAATATAAAAGAAAAGTTTTAATCTTGGTTAGAATCTCTAGTTATCTAATATTATTTAAGTTTCATAGGATTCAAAATGGCGTTGGATCTGGAAAATGTCATGGTTTGAATATATAATATGAAGAATAATCCTTTTATATTTGACTCAGTGCTCCAAGATACTCTAAATATAAATAAAGTCGGTTTAGAGATGTGTGCTAATGCTATATGTGAATTTATTTTAATGATAATATTTTTATAAATAAAAGATGTTAATATATATATATAACAAAAAATTTAAAACTGTAAATATTAAGGCTATATCATCATAATGTAAACAATGGTAGAATCGGTGTTATCTTGTTAGATAGATGTAAATATATATTTTATATGAGAATCAATCTGATATTAATATTTTATTTTATAATATATATGCATGTTTATATATAAATGATGCACATAAAAATGTATATGTATCATAATTTGGATAACTTCATGCATGTTTATTATTAGAGATATAGGTATGCACATACATGAAAAAGTCTAAAAGCATGATGATTTTATATATATATATATATAACTTTTCGGTGAAATTTGTATCAAGTAAAAAAAAAATTATAATGAAATTACACATTACACAATTGTATTAATATATATTTATATTTTCAACATTTAGTTTCAAGTCATAAGAATGAATACTAAAATTCGTGAATAGTAAGGAACCATTTTATAATATGTATTTTTAACCCCCATTTACGGAAAGAACGTACACACACAATAGATATGTGTATAATACACGGACATATAGACATATGTACGTATTGTATATCCAAAATATTAAAATATAGAAAAATAAAAAATATTTTTTATTTATTTAAATTTTTTTTATTTAATATTTTCTTATTGCAAATAATTGAAACATTGGATAAAAAAAATTGCTGATGTCAAGTGTTGGTGGTCGAGTGGTTAGCACAACTGCCTTACAAGCAGTTGTCCCGGGTTAGCGGGTTCGCTTCCCGGCCGATGCTATGACACATGAAAAAAAAATTGCTGATATAGGAAAACTATTGCATATATAGAGAGTAAAAACTTTTAATATTGTATAAGTCGTACTGCGTTAATATAATAATAAATTTAGTCAGAGCAATTTGATAATAATTAGCGTATATATAAATAGATAAATTCCGCTTAAGAAATAATATAAAGTAAACGAATAGATATGTCAAATTTATTAAATTTATACAAAAAAAAAACAAAACAAAAAAACTAATCGAATTATTAAATGTTTTTATAAAAACTGAAACTTTAATTCTACTTTTCCAAATACATTAGCACATAGATTGGTATAGATTCCACATAATGCTTCAAATTATATTACTCTCTTTCTCAGGCATTACTAACCTGATTAATAGCAGATAAAACATTAACTTTAGTATTGTCAAATTTAAAAGCCATTTTTCTATTCCTAGACGGGACGGCCACTACTCAGGCCATTAATACCTGAAGAAAGAAGAGACTATTCCCTCTTGAAGTCTTGAGTTTTAGTCAACCTGTGAATTAAAACTAACAGTTAAATAAATTTTAAAGCATATAAACTAATTAGAAGATGTGATAAAATACAGTATTAAAAATGAAACTGTAAGAATTCAGAAATATCTATAATCACAATTATCTTACCAATTATATTAATTTAAATGCCTTATCACAATGCCCTATATATTTCATTTAAATATAAATTAACATTTATTTTATTAGGCAAATCAATAATGTTCTGTATTATAGACAGGTCCAAAGTACAGTCATCCATTTCTCCATTCTGTTCTGTTCATTGTCCAGATTTTCAATTCCACTAATCTTTCCCCATCTCTTATATCACCCACCAAAGTCAATCTTTTCTATAATTTTTGTTTAAATTTTTTCTATTATTTCACTTTATTGCCATTTACCCTTCCCCGCAAAACATTCATCATTAAACTTTTATTTTTACTTAACATATGTGTAATTCAGTTTCTCTTTCTAACTCTTAATTTCCTCAACTAATCTTCTTTTTTTCATTTACTCTTTCCAAAACTTCTTCATTTTCCATTTTATTCAACCAATTAACTTTCTCCCTTCTTCTGCATATCCATATTTCACAGGTTTTCAATATGTTTCTAATTATTTTATTCATTATTTATATATCACATCCATACATTAATACATTCCACACATAGCAATTAATTAATCTTTTTCTTAATTCTTTTTTCAAAGGTCCACAGAATATTTTTTCTTTTAATAAATATTTCCTTTGCCAATACTATTCATATTTTAACTTCATCTTTCTAATATGATGAACATCAATTAGAATTCTTTTTGTATTCCTATCCATAAACACTTGATCATCTTAAAATGAATTTTTATTCCATGGTAAATGCATCTTTTCTCTACTTTTTTCAGCATTTTCTGATGATTCTTTCCATTCTCAGCTACAAGAACCATATAATTTGCCAATATTATATATTTTGTTATTATATTTCTAATATTAATTATTTCACAGTTTAAATATTTATCTAGGCTGTTTTGTACATAAATATTAGGAAATGCAGATGATATACAAAATCTTGGACTAACTTTTTTTGATATACACATTTTTAATCTCATTTTTCCCCATTCTGTTTCTTATTCTTTATCCAGTATACATATGGCAAATCAATTTTCTCTCTTTTCAAAGCACTCATTTATTTATTTTTTTATAAGTTTATTCCAGATTACTCTATCAAATGCTTTTTCCAAATCCCAAACCATATATCAATTCATTTATTCTTTTTTACATATTTTTCTGCAATCTTTTTAAGGACAAGAATAACATTTTCATATCCCTTTTCTTTTCTGTAAACCAAGCTGTTTCTCTCTAATATAATATTTACTTTTCCATAAATTCTTCAAGTTAAAATTCTCACTAATATTGTGAAGCATTAGACAATAAACTTATTGTCCTGTACTATTTATATCTAACTGTCTTCTTTTTTTTAATAATTGTAATTATTATAATCCTCAAGAAATCTTGAGTTCAAAAACCATTATTATATATCAAATTAGATCCAACCATTTGCTTCATAGTAGTTTCCCTAACCTCTTTCAAAAAATCTATTGGTATTTTATCAAATCCTACAACTTTATCACTTTTTATTTCTTTAATCAACTTAATTATTTCTTCTGACAATATATCCTTACTTTGTTTATCTATTTCAACATCTTCACTTTCAAATTTATAATTATATCTTTTTTAAAAATCTAAATAGATATTGAAGATAACTTTTCATCTTTTTAACATATAATCCCTATTAGTCAAAGTCTTTTCATTGGTCTCAACTATTTCACTCAACATCACATGATCACCATTTCTTATGCTTGCTTAAGCTGAGTGGCACTACTGTTTGGAGAGTTTTGCCTGTTTTAACAGCTTGAGCAAACATAAGAAATGATGATCATGTGATGTATAGTGTTTTAATATGAATCCTGCCTAATAGGATAGTGGTGGTATGGTTATTAAAAAACCAAAGAAAACAAAATGTATGGGTAAAGAACTGAGTTCAGACCTATATGACTACATAATCTAATAAGTTTGCATTGTAAATATTATGTTTTCAATTTTAGACTCATAATTTTATAGTTAGGTAGAGATAAAAGGTGGCTGGAGTAGAGTTGCATTAGATTCTAAGATCTAGGTGCAGTGCTGTCAGATCTAAGGCTACTCACTGATGAAAGACACAAGCTAAAAACTAGTCTGGGGATATTGGATGAATAGTAACTAGATAGGGATTTTATGCACAAACCCTCTGGCATCTATTGATTACTCTGGCTTGCACTGAAAGGCACTGCTGTATGGAGAATTTTGCCTGTTTTAATTATTTCATTCATTAATCATTTCTTTTTTCCTTAAATAATATTTGTAATTCAATCAAATACCAGAATCATATGTTTTTGCCTTTTGACATATTTCTAGCTCTGTACATTTCTGTTCCAATCATAGTTATTTTGTTTAATATGTTTCTCTTCTTACTTTATTATTATTTTTTATATGTTCTTTGCTCTTTCTCACTATTGTCATTCTTCCACCTTTTCCATGCTTTTATCTTTTTCAAGATTTCTTCTATTAGCCAAGGTTATAAACTTTTCTTTATTTGAAATACTTCTTATTACATTTTTCCCTTCTTCATATTTTCTCTTTGATTCTACAACATCATTTATGATAGTCATTCATAAGATGTCAGTTATCTTTATTATTTTTTCACATAGGATACTAAATCTTCATTTCTCCATTTCTCTCAATTTATCCAAGTCCCATCTTACATATTTCCTTCCCCTTTTTCATCCTTTATAAATTCAACTTCAATTTTGCCACAACCAAATTATGATAGGTGCTAGGCAAACTATGTGAATCATTTATAGCATACTTATGTCTATCCTGTATCAACATATAGTCTGCCTGATATCTTTTTCTGATGCCATGAATCCAATTTTCTTGGATGATTTTTAAACCAAGTTTTTGCAATCACAAAAGTATTCTTTTTACAACAGTCTGCAAATTGACCATCCCAACAATTTTTCTTTCCTTCCCTTTTTGCATACCAACATCCAATTACTCAACAGTAATATGCATGCATTTTTACCATCTTATATTATATCCTTCTTCTCTTCATGCTGTGGATCTACTTCTATATCATCATGAATAAATAGTATTTGGCATATAAGCTTATATGAATAGCAATGCAATTATCCTTAATGTATTAAATCTATCATCAGTATGATCCATCTTTCCACACTATTCCAAATTGTTCTTCCCACCATCACTACTAGCTCTAAGTCAATAAACATCACATGATCACCATTTTTTATGCTTGCTTGTAACTGTTATTAAAACAGGCAAAACTCTCTATACCTATTGACACTCAGTATAAGCCAGAGTAATCAATGGATTCCAGAAAGCTTGTGCATAAAATCCCCATCTAGTGCCTACTCATCCAATATCCCCAGACTAGTTTCTGGCTTGTGGACTTCATCAGGGAGGAGCCTTGGATCTGAGAGCACTGCACCTAGATCTTAGGATCTAATGCAACCCTCCAGCAGTCACCTTTTATCTCTATTTAACAATTATAAGCAAGCATAAGAAATGGTGATCATGTGATGTTTATTGGATTAAAACCAATCTTGCCTAATAAGATAGTGGTAGTTATGGTTATTAAAAAACCAAAGTCACCAAAATGTATAGGTACTGAACTGAGTTTAGATCTATATGACTATATAAACTATTGGGCTTGGATTGAAAATATTATGGTGTTTTCAATTTAAGGCCCATTGTTTTGTAGTTAAGTAGAGATAATAGGTGCGGTTGGAGGGTTGCATTAGATTCTAAGATCTAGGTGCAATTCTCTCAATCCAAGGCTCCTCACTGTCACAGACTACAAGCCAGAAACTAGTCTGGGGATATTGGATGAGTAGGCACTAGATGGGGATTTTATGTACAAATCCTCTGTCATCCATTGGCTACTCTGGCTTGCACTGAGTGGCAATATGTATAGAGAGTTTTGCCTGTTTTAATACTAGCTCTATTTACTACTGTATCACTACTAAAATAAAACTATTTTTCTACATCTCTCTCACTTCACTTTGCTTAATTTCCAAAACAACAATTTTTATTTGCCTTTCAAATTTCTCAATTTTATATTATTTCTCAATGACCTTCCATTCCAAGTGTCAACTCTCAATGTCTCTTCTCTTTCAAAGTACTTTTATTTTATACGATAAGTATAAATAATGTTTCATTGGAAATATGGCAAGTTTGTAATACTTTATGTATATATGTATCAAATATCAAAAGAGTAAAATATCTGGCTATTTTTTCTGTATGTATGTGTATAGATATAATTTTAGCATATCACCGACAGTAAACATAAAAGCATATACATTCTTACATCAATAAATTTTATGATTACTTTTAGCTAGATATAAGTTGTACGTATGTTTTCTTTTTTTTAACACTTTGTTTATATATAAGAAACATGACTAATAGTATCAATAAACAGTCACTCAAGTTAGCATAATAACTTAGCATAATAATTTATTAATTTTTAAAGCCGCTGTCCATTTTAACTTCATTAATGTTATATATATACATTAAAAGATCATTTTAATATTGGTTTTGATTTATGCATCTCGCAGAAGGTGTAGTTTATCCATTAATAATGTCAATTTCCTATTAATAATTCTTTTTCTTTAGGATAATAAATTTTGGCTTAAATCACCCAGGAACTTTATAAGGTCATCGTAGTCAAAATGATTGTACAAGTGATTTAGAAATTATGTATTTTTAATGCTTTTACTAAAATATAAAATTAAAAGCTTAGTTGCAATAATTGATTTGTTTTTTCTTTGTAAAGAAAATCGATAAACAACACTAAACAAAAATAACAGTTTATTAATTGGTTATTTGCAAGGGTAATATAAACACGCAAGCATTTATACTTACATGCGTGCATACGCACACACACTCATACATTTAAATACTATAGAAATATGTTAATCTTAGTAACCTGTTTTATTATTGTTGAGACATAAGTGTTTGACAGATAACCGAAGTTGTGTGAGAATTCTATTGATTGAGCCCTAGTTGTTGTGCAAAGACACGTGATTGAATTTTATTTATGATATGAAGGCTCAATTGGGTTTTACTTGTTTTGTAAATATTCTTCTGATTAAATTCTGTATCACATATGAAGATGAAAATATTGAGTCATATTTGTTGGGTAAATACTCAAATAAGCAAATCCTATTTGTTTTAAGAACTAAAATGATAGCATTCTTTTTGTTGTGTGAGACTACAATGACTGAATTCTATATGGAGATTCAAGCAATTGAACCCAATCAAATCTTATTATTAAATGAGGGTTCAAACTATTGAGTGTTTATTACTATTTAAGAGTTCAAGTGATTATTCCTTGCATGTGGTAATTAAATTAACAGTATTGTTCATGCTAGAAAGATCTAATTTAAAAATGTAGAACATGTATTGCTCAATAAAATATTACTATTGCAAACACCATAAGATTTTAGCTTACTAAAAAGTTTCACAATGTAGATTCTAATGATTAAGACAGTTAAAAGTCAGAAGGTGCATTTTACATCACAGCCATGTTAGAGTTTGAACTCATATTTAAACGAATAAATAATAATAATAAATAACTTGTGTAAAAATAACACCTCAAATTATCATCTAATTCATAAGTGGAGAATACCATAAATCAATATCTACTTTCTGCCTGTTCAATCAAAAATATTTTTTAAAACAAGAGAAGAATTATGGTTCAATAGATTAGATTTATTGGAAAGCCATAAACATTTCCCCCCAGATCCTACAATAAATCCCTTTGGTTTTGATCTTCCTAGAGTTTATTGAAGACTCATCATAAATTCTGAACAATTACAATCATTTTGCCCATCTTCTTAAGAAATAAAAGTATTTATTAAAATTACAAACGGTATTATTTCAAATGACATATTTTAAATAGTTTAGGCACAAAGTAAACGTTGTCAATCATATCTTAAAAATGGAATCATTAAATTTTGCATATTTAGTACATAACTTTAGGTTGTTTTTAATATTTAAATATATATATATGCTTTGTAATTAGACTAATCTTTACCACCCACATTAACTTTGATCATTTTTAAACAGATGCTTACAGAAACTTATACTCATTAATGTAAATCTACTGATTACAAAGCAATCTCTTTCAAAGGCATTGTGTTTAAGATGTGCTTGTTGAGATTTACTTTATCAATTACATTATTATCTGAACCGTTTAAAATGTATCACTTAAAAAAATTATGTTTGTAATTTGCTAAGAGATAAATTTGATTATATATTTTAGTACTCGCTATCTGGAAATCTTTGAGTTGTTTAATATCTTGGTCACCTGAATCAGCTATTTTAGGCAATACACATTATAGTTAAAAGTATTATATATTTTTTTGATATCTTTAGAAAGGATTGCTTTTTAGTAAAGTTATTGATAAATTTAAAATATTGATACAATCATCCAAGACATGTTGCCAAGGTTAAATGCTATTACAGAGCAGGCAGTTAATGGTTGTCCGATTTATGCATGTAATAGTATAATTAAAAAGTTTATAAAATGATAAATAAATCGAATACTTGTTCAAAATCGCTACTGATTAGTTTATAATAATTATAAATAGTAATTATTATTATTATTATTATTATTTTTTACGTGTCATAGCATCGGCCGGGACGCGAACCCGCAACCCCGGCAACTGCCTGCAAGTGCAAGGCAGTCGCGCTGATCTCTCGACCACCAATGCAAGACAATAGTAATTATTTTACAAAATAAATTATAAACTAAAATAAAACAATTGAATGATTTATTGCTTGAGATTTCATAACTTTAAACACTAGAAATGAAAGAATTAACTCAGTGCTCCATAGTTCTTTAACTTTGGGGTCTGCATTTTACCCTGCATTAAATCATGCAGAGCAAGAATAAAAACAATATGTAACAATTTATATTTTACATTCATTCACACATAATCACATACATGTACTTATATATATAATCAATAAAGTAAGTCATATATAGTGTGACATTGCTTTTATGAGCTTGTATTTACAAATATGTAATATAGGGAGCGTACCAATAGCTCAACAAAGTTCTTAATTGATAAGTGCATGTTTGAGTTATTGGTACACTTCCTATATTACACACACATATATAATAGAAATAATTTTAGCATTCACTGATAACATCAAAGCATTGTCCTTACTTTTTTAGATAGCCTTGCATGTAGAAAATGACCAAATTGCATTCACAATCTCTATTTTTATAATGAAGGAAAATTTAACAGGTTACATAAAAAAATTTTTTTAAATGTACATCAGTGCAAACGCAGTCTCTTTCAATATGGCTATTAATTAAATCGTATAAGATAGAGTTAATTTATACTCATTTTAACCAATCTTATGAATTAATAACCATAAGTCAATATGCTATATTAATAAGTACAATATTATCTATTATATATGTAAATATAGAATGCTATCAATAATGTAGCATTGTTTTTACTTTACTAGATAGCTTAAAAAGTGTAAAGTGACTATTTATACTTACTGGCCATCTAATAAAGTAGGAGTTTGTTATCATACTAACAGCCCCCACAAAAGTGGCAATTTTCAGTATTTATATATATATATAGTTAGAGTTGCTGCATTTATTCATAGCAGGATTTTTTTCTTTTCATGCTTATATGTTATTTATAATAGTTAATAATTAATGAAATTACATCTTAAGAACATACCAATATAATATAATAACTGCAGTAATTCTATTCAATAAAATTCATTTTTCGTTCCTGGCGAATCCATATTTTTATATTTTATGTTAACTTTAAAGACTAATTTTTTTAACCTTTTATTAATTTTATACAATTGTTTACATACTAACAATTTTAAAAATTTATTGAGTTATTAATAAACTCTTACAGATATCTAAATAATAATTCCTATAAATAATATCTCATGATTCTTCACTCATTCCAATAAGAAATAAATAATTTTTAAAATCATTTATTAATTGGTAATTAAAATCATCATTAACAATACGATAGGTAATGTTTATAAAATTAATCATAGTATAAAAGTAATACCTTATAAACCTGGATTAAAAATATAAAAAATTGCCCGCTTATTTAATTTTTTATTTCTCTTTTGAACCATTAAAATTTATTAACAAAGTTATATGGTCATATAGATAAAGATATATTCATTTATCCATTGCAAACATTTAGTGCAATAACAATTACTTGTTATGTAAGACACATTTGCATATGAGTAATTAGGTTGATTAGTCTTTCATACTTTCAATGGTATTACAAACATAATAAGAATTACTTTTACTTTATATATTTTGACAGACTTCTTAAATAAATACATACAGAGTTTGATACATTTTAACACAAATAAAGACAAATGTGCTGTGATACATTCTGCTAGACTTTTGTAAGTAAAGAAAGTAATAGTATTAGTTCCTAAACTAGAATGACTTTATATCTATAATAACATCATCACTAGAGATATGATCAACCAGGTAATGAACAAAGGAGAGTTACAGGATAATATGTACCTTTTGAAGATGTTATGTGATGTGCTGAATATAATAATAATAATAATAATAATAATAATAATAATAATAATAATAATAATAATAATAATAATAATAATAATAATAATAATAATAATAATAATAATAATATGCCTATGTAACCACAGCAATCCAAGCTGTGTAAAGCCCTTGTAACTAATCCATAGCATGTAAATTTTTTTTGTAATCTTGTGTAAATCATGTTTTATATATGTACACATACAGCTACAGATTGCCCATGTATACCATGGCAATCCAAGTTATGTAAAACCCTTGTAACTAGTACATAGCATTGAAAAATTTATGTGTAAACCAATAAAACAACTTTTATATATGTAAACCTAGAACTAATGATTGTCCATGTAAATACAGCAATCCGAGCTATGTAAAACCCTTGTAACTTTCTAAGATAAATAAAGCTTATATTTGAAAAATAATAATAATAACAATAATAATAATACAATATGTATATCTAAGTATACAATGAATAATAAATACTTTAAAACCGTATCTATTTTTGAATGATTTTTCACTTCTAAATTTTTTCTTTATTATTTATTTATGAACATTAAAAGAGAAGTGTTTTATTTTTGTGTATCTGAAATCTTTTTAGTCTTCAATATTATATATAAATGATATTGAATAGATTTTTTTTTGTATGTAATTAGACAGCCAGACTTTAAAAGAATCTAATTATTATCAGATATCATAAATTATTTTATATATTACACACAAAAAAAAATAAAAAGTATAAAAAAGTTAAGTGCATTTTTAAATATTTATGAGTTTGAAATACTATAGGCTTTATTTAAATATTTCAAAGTTTATGTCTGCATAGAAATTCACTCTTTTCACAAATCATTATTTAAAAGTGTTATCAATAATTTATGAAAAATTGATTATTAATGGTTTATAAAATAAATAAGGCAATTTGAATGAATACAGTAAATATTCAAAAATAAAAACATTAAAAAATTGATTGACACAAATAAAATAAAAATAAAGTTAAAAATTGAGCTCACCAGACAAGCATAATACATTGTCTACTAGTGCTGCACCCTACATTATATTCCACTCACATGATTAACCCATATTAACTAAGATTTTTAATCTTTTTTTCTCATGTGTCATAGCATCAGCCAGGAAGCGAACCCACCAACCTGGGACAACTGCTTGTAAAGCAGCCGTCACTAATCTCTCAACCACCAATGCTTGACTAAGATTTTTAATCTTTAGCTAATAAACAGCTAGATAACCATTTGTATCAGTCCATTACTTCTAGATGACTTGAGAGAGAAAATCTTACACTAGCTTGTCATCTAATAATAATAATCTTAGGCTCACTATGCCCTGACTTATTATCCATGCTGTGGCTAAGGCAGGTGAGGTTATTACCCACCTGTCATGAAGGCTCTGCTCTAACAAAATAAAAGAACAAAATTTTGATAGTGATGCTGAGTAAGGGTTTTTTCTATGATGTAGATTCTAAATATAACTTGTTAAGTATAGCTAGGCTGTAGATATAATACTAATTACAGGGGAAAATTATCCTCAAACTAGAGTTACATACAATATTCTTTAAAATTTATTTTGCTTTGGTTTAAAATTTATGTTTAAAATCTTTTCAGGACTGTCATAAAGTGGGTTCAGCATATTTTCTAGAATCTGGTCCTATACTTTAAAAACCTTACAGTCCATAAAAATATCATAAATTTTATAGAGCTCTATGCATAGGTATCATAGTAATAAATAAAATCACAATCAATCACTAATAAATTTTAATGATTAGCTTCACAATTTGTAGGTTATAAGGCCCATACACATGCATGTACTTCATGTTTATGAATCAAGTTGACAATGCCAGTAACCATGACATCAACTGAACATATTTTTTCATGATGGGTGATAGTAGAGAATTATTTATGATTATCAATAAGCCAAGAATAATTTATATTTTTTATTATTTTCTCAATAGTTATCAAATTTATAAAATATCAAATTTATGGAATAATTTGATATTGATAATATAATTAAAATTTGTGCCATAAAAAATGACAAAAATAAAAAGATATTTATCATATACACAACATCCTAATATTTTCTCACCTCGTCTGCATATAAATAATTTTTATTATAAAACTTAGAAGTATATATATGAAGGATATACAAAATACTCAGAATTTTGAAATAAAAACTTGTGTATTTATTTTTAAATAAAATAAATTAAATCTTCTTCACAGTAGTGTCTATGTGATGCTGTACACTTGGTCTAAATGTATGGTCCACTTTTGAAGTGGTCCTGAAATTCTTGCAAAGTGATGTCTTTTAGTGACACCTTTATTTTTTCCTTTACCACTTCCAAGTCCACATTTTTTTTTTCCTAAGGCAGTTTTTCATTGGGGAAAGATAAAAAGAAGTTACACAGACTGGTCAGGTGAATATAGCTGATGGCTATGCTAGGTCATGCTGTTTTTGATTAAAAATTGTTTCACATAGCTAAATGCTTGGTTCACTGGCAGGTTGGGATGTGGTAAATTTGATACTACTATTAATCCACTCATAAACCTGTGTTTCCCTCAAAGAAGCTTGCTTGTATGCTGTTTCAAACATTTTCCCTAACAGAAAGCAGAATTTCATCTTCTTCCAGCTAAATCATCAAAGAACAAAATGAATTAGCAAAAATATTTATTACATGGTATCATAACTTCATTAAGTATTGGAATTCAGAAATTTAATGCAGAGAGTCCCAGCAAAAGACATCTGGTGGTAGAATCATGTACTACTTATACTACAACCACTCACTCTCCAAAAGACAATTCTGGCATTTTTGGGTGCACTCCTTCTAAATGTATTTTTCGGTCATGCACAGTTTTAAAATCCATGCTCATTATATAAATTTATGCTAATCCTGATTATTTTAAAGTGCATATAATGTAAGATTTTGTTTGTTTGAAGCAACTGGGACATTACAGATAAGTAACAATGCTTCAATCATTGTCAATAGTACTTTTGCAATGGTCGTCATGTATATAACTCAATATTTAGAGTTTGGGAATAAATGACTCATTATATTGGAACTCTATGTATTATTTATAAAGAGATCAATACTAAAGATGACATGTATTGTCAAGAGTTGTTAGCAGAGAGGTCATCGCAGCCACCTTGCAAGCAAGTAGTTGGTTGCAGACGGTTGTGGGTTTGCCTCTCGGCCGATGCTATGACATATTAAAAAAAATAAAATAAAAAAAAGATGACATGTTTGTTAAAATAATTAGCAGCAGGAATATTGAAAATATTTTTTTTTAGCTTGGCAGGAATAAGGTATATTTATGTATATTGTTTAGCATTTTAATAAATTATGCAATAGTTCTTTTTTTAAAAGCAGACAGATATTTAACATTCTTAAGCTGAAATAATGATTATGTTGACTTTTATTTCTGAGTTTAAACTCAAGAAATAACTATGATTTATTTAACTGCACCAAATGGTTTTGCTTGAGAGCCAATTCACGTGTGAGTATTTGTGTCCATGCTCACAATTTCTTTTGTATTTACATTTAGAAAAAAATTGAATATAATTTTTTATGGTTAATTATAGAATTAATATTTCATGATTTAAAATTATCAATTACTTACTGTAATTACTATAATGTACATTATTTTATATAATGGTGCTACTTTTGATATTTGGCGAAAGAGCAATGGTCAATATGTGCCTTTTTTTATATAATATAAATATTTTTGACATATATATATTAAATTAAATATTTTTATGAATTTAAGATAAATCATTAAAATTAGAATAAAATATTTGAGTGTTTATTGGAAATTATCATTTTAATTTTCATTATATATTATATATAATAAACCCAGTAGAGTCACATGACCCGCTATGTCAACATTTGCTACTTCAATTGAATGCTATCGAGAAAAAAAAGTAAACAAATAAAAAATAAAAAGATTAAAGCTTGTACTTGAATATAAACTAACTAAAAAAAATATATTTCAAAAAAATAATAAGTAACAAAAATTATTTGTGAAACTACTATCTTTAATATTAGTTTTTATAAAAAGAAATACAGTAAAATGGTAATGTTCAAAAATTACAAGATATATATTGTAACGGAATAAATAAATAAAAATAAAATAAATGAGGCATGGCATCAAGATTGGATATATTCTAACCTGAAAACATTTATAACTTGATAATTATGGTGATGATGAACGCTATACAAGCTAAATATTTATTGTGCAACCAGGTGGATGCCACTTATTAATCTAGTTACAGCGACTTAACGGCCTGTACGTACAAATTATGAATAGTTTAATCCTTTAGAAAAATATTAAAATAAGAGTAACACAATGAATAGATGTAACACATTCAAATGCAATACCTACCATGGATGAATCTTGCATTAATCTTAAAATAAACTCGAGAACTAAATAAATTTAGAGATCAAGGACAAGCGTTGGTAGCCAAGAGGTCAGCGCAGCTGCCTTGCAAGCAAGCAGTTGTTGCAGACAGTTGACGTGGGTTCGTTTCTCGGCCGATGCTTTGACATATGAAAAAAAAAAGGACAGCATATTAAATTATAACGTTAATAATTTCATTTTACAAAGTATATATCATGATTATTATAATTAATACACTAAATAAAAATAATAGATACAATAAATTAATAAATATAAATTCTTTATCTACTTTTAATAATAATTTTACAATTTTAACCAGAATATTTTATGTATTTTAAACAAATTAATATTATAAAATAACAATTCAATTTTTTTTATTAGTATTTATTCTTATATGACAATTGAAATAATTTAATATAGTTATTATTTACAATTTAGATTGTGTTTTTGAATTGGATAATATATTTGTGAAACAGAGCAAAAGTTTATCTCATTAAAAATTAGCAATACTTAACTCTCTCTACCAGATAAAGATTAAAAATATATCTCTAATTATAATTCTTGAAAGTATATCAAAAGTCAATACTTATAATCCTGTTTATTATTTAAATATTTTTATATGTTTGTTCAATAATAATAAAAAAAAAATCATTTGAACTAAAACAATATATAATATATGTTTGTTCAATAATAATAAAAAAAAAATCATTTGAACTAAAACAATCATCTTTATAATCGATTTGCAAATGCATTAAATCATATTTTTTATTTATATTTACTAAACATAAGTGTTATTAAGATTACTTTGCAAAGCATGTATCAGGGAATTATTTTTTTATAGATTGAAAACAATAATATTAGCATTTTTTATTTACCCTGGATAAAGTGACCCTGAATGAAAATTCTTCCCACATATTTGTCCTTTCAGGTTTCAAGTAATCCTTCAAAGCTGATATTACATTAATTGAATAGATTTATTGTTAGTAAACATTAACTTTAAATCTCTGACTTTGTTTTTGAATAATATTTTTTTATCCTTTTGTTTCCGTTGTTGATCAAAAGTAATATAAATTATGATATATCCATTAAGTTTGAAGTGAGAAATTTATATTACACAATTCTTAATCCATGTTAGATTTTTAATTTTGAAGAGAAAGTTACATCCCATAATTCCTATTTTACTAAGCCACTCTATTAATTCTGAAGAGAGATTTGTTGTATAATATTTTATGGTAATCCCTTCATCTAATTTCCTGGGAAATAATATAGAAAATGAAGGGATAAGCCAATTCCTCTAACTTATTAATTTAGAAATCCATATGTATGATTATTATTACAGTTCAGTTTTAAAACAGGAGATTTGAAAATAGGCAAAACTCTCAATACAGTAGTGCCATTCAGTACAAGCCTATTTTAATAACAGTTAGGAGCAAGCATAAGAAATGGTGATCATGTGATGTTTGGTGTTTTGAAGATTTGAAAATACATGTTATTCAGTTTAACATATTTTTTTATTCTATTTTTATCCCAAAACGATGCTCTTTTACCAAGCAGGTAATAATTTTCAATAAATTTTATTAGCTTTTCCACCTTATGTTTAGTGTTCTTATAAATCAACTAATTTACATAAATAAAAATAATACAAAGAAAAAAATGACCTTTTTTATTAATTGTAATAATAACTAAATAATAATCTAGAATAACCAACATAGTTTTTATTATTTATTCTAGATACTAACAAAGAAAAATATTAATTTTATATACAATATTTTAATATTGATGTATATATTTCTTAATATATAATTATTTATTTATTATAATATAATTACACAAATCAAATATTGGCCATATTATTTATCCATAGACAATCTGAATTATCTATCTTTATTAACTATACTTTAAATGAATTTTTTAAACAATAACAATAATAACATAGCTTTTGTTTTTCTTTTTTTTTTTTTAAAGTTTCCAACTTTCATATAAGCCTGATAGTTTCAATATATATATATATATATATTAAAAGCATAAAGCTAAACTAGTCAATAAATAATCAAATTTATACCAAATTCACAACTCAAACAGACTAGCCAAGAAAATAAACTCTAAAACACCACCAATGGTTTCATTGCTGCAAGCAGACTTCTCAGATGTAAAGAACTACAAAATAACACCATATCTGAAGCAATTAATTTATTTAAAAGTTCTTTTAATATTAAGGGTGTATGGGAAGTAAGTGGAATTGTGGGTAATGTTTAGTTTAAATATATTGTTATTTTGTAGTTCTTTACACTTGAGAAATCTGCTTATAGCAGTGAAATTATTGATAGTATTTGATAGTTTATTTTCTTGGCTAATCTCGTTGAGTTGTGAATTTGGGATAATATATAATTTTTCTAATAGACAATAATGATTTTATTACACCCTCATTAGGCTATATGCACATGCTAAAGTAAATCAAATTAATTTATTCTCTTTTTTTAAAAAATTAAAATTTTTAACTAAAATGAAAGCATAAATGTAGTAATCATAGTAATATTAACAAGTCTTAAAAATGTGTCCATTCTTCTGTTAAATGTTAAAATATTTAATTTATTTGTAAAAAAAAAATTCTTTCTAAAATTGGTCGGTTATCTTTAATAAGGTAAAGAGATTATTAATACATGAAATAATGAAAAGAGAAAAATAAAACCAATAGGATTAAAAAAAGGATATAGAAGTTTGTTTTTTTTATTTAAGGAAATGCGAGTATATACAAGGTCTGACAATTATGGTTCTGAATTTCCCATCATGCACTTGCAACAGTCCTGTATAAACATCTTATATTTGTGTGCCATAATTATGTTAGTGTCAACATGTAGTGGTGTCTTGCGGAGTGTTTTTCACTATTGTTCTTGCATATTTTTATGTTCCATCATGAAAATGTCTGAGTTTGAAGTAGGCCAGTGAACAAACATTATATTTTTGTTAAATTTGACAATAGGGGCCATAAAATTAGGGAATTGTTATTTCAAGTTAATGGGGATAAAGCTATGAAGAAAATGGTAGTACATAATTGAATTAAATATTATTCTTCAGGAAGAGAAAGTATCACTGATGAAGAAAGGTGAGGGCAGGCAGCAAAGGGAAAATCTAATGACAACATTGCAAAAAACATTAAATTGTATGTGAAAATCATCAGCAGGTGGAAAAAAGAAAATATAGCATCAACTGACTATAAAAAGCATAAAGATAAAATAAACATTGATGGGAGAAATAGGTAAATGTTAATTGAAAATCTGGTATGAGAAAGTATGCAAAAATGTTCTTAGAGAAGTTCACTGCTCAACTGTCTGTGAGGGAGTTTTTAACAATTAAACAATTTGTAATAAAACATTCTCCCTATTCAGCTGATCTGGCCACCGATGACTTTTCTTTATCCAAAGATAAAAGAAATATCAAAAGAAAGATATTTTGATGACATTCAGGACATTAAGGTATATAAAGAGAGCTCAGATGACCATTCCATAAAAAGAGTTTATTGGATGTTGTAATTTGTGTATAGCTTACCAAGGAAATTACTTCAGAAATGATCATGGTGATGTAAAGAAATGAGGTATAGGCTTTTTTTTTTAGTTCATAAAATTAATTGTCAGATCTCATATACATATATGTTAATGTCTTATGTTCTCTAAATTTATAATTTCTCTGTTTTTTTTTCCATAATTGCATTATTGTATTTTTTAAAATATATATTTTTTACGGTAATCTTAATTACTGCAATCTTGAAAATAAATTGCATTATATATATGTTCACTATATGGAACTTACCATTAGCTCCAAACAAGCTTTAAATTATAAGTGCCAACAGAGAAAGAATTCGAAATCTCTATCATACAATCCTCATCTCCAGACCAATTGGTTTCAAGCTCAATGGCTCACCTCAGTGAAGAGTTAGGATTTCAGAAACTAGTTCTAAAAGTCCAATCCAGAGCACTTATTTAATACGTTACTATCAGTTTGAAAACTTGAATTTTTTAGAAACATAAATTTCTTCAAATCCAGCTTTACAAACCAGATAGCTATATGGGTCTGAACTCAGTTCAGTTTCACCATATATTAATAGCTAAAGCAATATTAATCGCAAAAGCCTTCAAGGGCACACTTATAATAATTAATAAAACAAGTCACAAATTGTGCAATTTGCCTTTAAGCTTGTGCTAAAATGTTCAGTAGATGGAGCTTACCACTAGCTCCAAACAAGCTTTAAATTATAAGTGTATTGTGATTGTAAGTTAGTGGTTTGCATTAAAAAAATTGTTTATTTATAAGAAATGAGAAGATTATAAAAGACAAACCTTTAATTCGAGAGCTTATATATTAACATAACTGTGAATCATTATTTGTATATAGTTTAGAATAATATCTAATATATATATTTTATTTTTATAAAATATGAACATAATCATTCGCGCTTTAATAAATCTGTAGAAGAATATATATCATTTAATACATTTTACACACACATTTGCATGGGTATAAGTTAAAAAGGCTACAACTTTTATATATATAAACAAAAAAGAAGAATATATATTATTATTATAAACCAAATAAAATAGATGTAAAAGATATTTGTAAAAAAAAAAAAAATGTAAGTTTTTTTTTTAATCTTCTTAGAATTATTAAGATAATATTCTTTAAAGGTGTCGTGCGTTAAAATAAAAAAGTACATAATTAAATCTATGAAAGACTATAGAATGTGAATTCAAAGAATACACACCATTGAATTGTTTAACAAAAACACATTATAAAAATTGGATTAACATTGTTGGGACATGAATAAAACTTTATATATATTTAAAAATATAAAAAAATGAATTACTGCAATAGGAATTGTATTTCAAAAATCAGTAGGTAAACAACCAAATAATGAAGGAATAAGTTTATTGCAAGTAAAGGTCCTTAAGAGGCCTCAAGGATTATCTTTCAACAACAAATTTATTTGCATTCTGTTTAGGTCTAATTCTAGGTACATAAACAGCTACAATTGAAATCAATTACAACTTATGAGTTTTTTTTTTTTTATAAGCAAAAGGTGAGTGAGATAGTCTATCAATTAAGCAAATCATAAGGTTAAGATTCAATAAAGTTTTGATCTGGGATAGTGAGCTCCTGGATTTAGGCTTTCTGTGAGTACAGATGGTTGAGATCGGTACGGTGATGTGATGATTAAAGTCTAAAATGTCCCCATGTCTGGTCCACCAACCAGGGTTGACCAGCGCGTTTATCATCCTCTTTAATTTTACACAGGGTACTGAAGAAGAGTTTATCAATGGGGTCATCACAACCTTTATTGAACGTGATTATACATCTGACTGACCAGATTGAAAAATTAATTAACGTGGCAAGACGTATCAATGGAATGTTTCTTTTTTCAAATGCAGGCTTGAGCATGATGTAGACAGGGTCTGAATTGTTGGTTCTATTCAGTGCTAGGTTATGTAGGTATGTCCACGATACACAATAATCAAGAATATGGACCATGGACTTCTCCTGTTTCATACATAAAGGGCAGAGGGGGTCAATATTATATCCCCTTTGATAACAAAGGAAGGCTGCAGTAGGAAGAGCACTCAGGTTAACCTTCAGGAGAAAGTCAACAAACTTGGGACTTAGTTTGAGTAATTTTGTTATCTTTAAGAGTTGCGGTATTACCGGTTTTGGTTTTGCCATCTGAAACCAATTGGTAGACTTGCCAGTAGGATAGCTTATTTTGGAATAGTGAACTCGATGTTCGAAAGTTTTGAACAGTGATAGACACTTGATGTTGGATCCAAAGTTTACGCAGCTTAGGAGGGGGCCGATCAGTAGGATCCACCTCTATTGGGAAAGGGCATTCCATCTCTAGGTTATCTTTAAAGATCTTATAGAGAATGTTATGGGTTCTTTGGAGATAGATGACTTTGAGAGAATGGAGTCCTAGGCCATTGAAAAGTTTTGGTTTTTGAAGCACATTCAGACTGATGACAGGAGCTTTGCTCCCCCAGCACAATCTCCTGCATAGGGTTTCGATTCATTTAATAAATCTAATTGTTTGGGAAGAAACCGGCCAAGTAATATAAAATTTTGGGTAAAACCACTGAGTTTAGGAGGGCTACCTTCCCAAACAGAGAAAGATAAACCTTGGATAATGAAGTAATTAAGCCTTCAATCTTGTTGATTAGGGAATTTTCCAGATCTCTCCTCATGATGGAAGGGGGAGAGACCAGATGGAACCCAAGAAACTTTTGGAGGGAAGCCTCAAACCAGCCAGAGATCTTCTTGCCAGTGAGGATTGTCCAGATAGCCGACTTATCTCTGTTAATGCTGAGACCGAATTCGCTTGCAAACTGGTCCAAGAGTTTCCTGAACCCACCAACTCACTCTGGGAAGAAAGGAATACTACCATATCATCCATATATGAGATGTGGCATATGTTCTCCTTCAGCATAGGTATTGCAATTCCAGGGAAAGAAGCCTCTATGCTTAACAGCAGTGGGTTGATGTAGGCAGCAAAGAGGAGAGAACTCAGAGGTGAGCCCTGTGGGATGGAAATACAGGGCCGAAATCCTGGGGCAACTCTGCCATCCAAAGTGAGAAATATTTCATGATTTTGCAGGAGGTTCTCTATCATTTGGAGGTAAGCTGCAGGTACTTGGAGCCCCTCCAATACACTGAGTAACACATCGATCTTGACACAGTCAAAGACCCCAGCAAAGTCAAGTTGAATTGTGACTGGTCTGGGGTTTCTTTTTCTACAAACATAGTCAACCAGAAGACAAAATTGGCTGACAGCATCGGCAGTCGAGCTCCCTCTCTTGGCAAATTGATAAGATGAAGAATGACTAATGATGTTATCTTGTATATCCTCTTTGATGAGACTTTCTATTGACTTGGTCAGTAAAGGAAGCATTGAGATCAGACGGAGATTCTCCAAATCATGTGGTGCCTCCCACTTTTTGATAAGAGAAACCATGGCAACTGGACAAACCCCATCAATCTCTCTGCAGTCATCTGCCAGAAGATCCACCATTCTCTTGACTATAGGGATCGTGAAAGATCGAAGATGAAGCAGTAGAAACTTAGGAATGCCGTGCAGGCCAAGATGCGTTCTGTCAGGCATGGACTTGAGTTTTAGAAGAATTCTGGCCTCGGTGATTTTGTGAGTGGCAGAACCTTCTGTGATAAATTTTTTATGCAAGTTTGACACACCAAAGGGTTGGAATTGCCTGCAGTAGTGTTCACGAATCCTGGCCAACATGGATGTTCCTGCAAAGCTGTTGCCCTGTACCTCGATCGATCTTGGGGCCTTGGACTTTTTGCCATATCCAAGGGCCCATCTGAGATAGCCCCTGGTCCAGCAATGTTGATGGTGAATGTATTGATGGGCCCTTTTGAATGAGAGATATTCAGCAACTGCTCTCTGTAAGAATCTGTATTTAGCCTTTAGTATTAGGATGTTTGGGATATCTGAGCTACATCGGGGAGTTGTTTTAATTCTCTGGAAATTGAGTCCAGCTCACTAAGCATCTGAATTGGACCCTTGGATTCACTAGTGCATCAGTTAATCAGGTCTGTTAATGAATTGACAAAGACACTCCAGGCAATATGTGCAGGGAGAGAAAGAAGTTGCACCCTATTGAAAGTGATGTAGGATTCTGATATTAATTGAATTGTGATGTTGTATTTAGTGAGCATCCTGATGGTTCGAGGCATATCAATTGCTGTTTGAGTGATAGTACTGGGATTGATTCTTACCTCTAAAGCAAAGTGGTCCAATAGAACAGTTGGCCAGAGATGGGCCTCCAGGATGGAGGAGAGAGATGGAGAGAAGAATGTAAGATCTATTAATGAAGAAGTTGTTCTGGTATAAAAAGAGAATGCTGATTGCGGAAAAAATTTTCTACCACTAATCAAGGGTTGAGTCAAGCACTGAAGGAACTTTGATTGAAATAGTTCATATGAGTGGTTAAAGTCCCCAATAATTACCATTGGTAGAGGACTTGTCCTGAGAGTGGAATTAATTATATGAATTACACTATGAACAAGTTGTGAATCTTTTGACAAATAAACATTCACTAAATTCAGGGACCATCCTCCAAATTGTACTATGGCAATAAGGCAATTGGAATCGATATGTAGAATCTTGAAAAGAGATATTAGGGATCTTTTATTAATAACTATGGCAACTCCCCCAGAAGCTGGGGTAGAGTAGCTGTAATTGAAGTAACCCAAACTGTGAATAAGGTTGATAACTTGAGAGTCTGATTTCACATGTAGCTTTGTCTCACAAAGGCAGAGAATGTCCGGGCCAGAACGATGGAACCAATGTGCTAGAGCATGGGCTCTGTCATGAGAGTTCAGACCTTGGACATTGATAGAGACTATGTTAAATGGGAATGATCTGATCGACTTCCCCATCCTCGGGAGGCCTGACCTTATTAGAACTGAATTTGTTCAGATCAGGGTTCTCTCCGGAGTGTGAAGAGACCACACATGCTTGGTCCAGCTGTGATTCATCCCCAACCAATGCTGAGAAGGGACCAGACCTATCCAAATGAATGGCGCATTTAGTGCAGTCTGACTCAGGGAAAACTGATTCCCCTACTGGAGAAAAGGTTGTTGCAGGGCCTGTGTATCTGATCTTCTTTTCTCTAGGTCTGGATTCAGACCTCAAGAGGTTATAATGATCTGTAGAAATCAGAGTAGTTAGGCTGTCATCACTGGCACTGGAGTTCACTGGTGATGCCCTAGATTTACCATTCTTATTTTTCCTTTTGCATTGGGGCTAGAGGGACCAGGGTCTGTTGTTGATAACTACCTCATCAGCAGAGGTCATATACGGTCATCATCTTCATCTTCAGATGTTTCATCTGACTTCTCTTCGTCCAGCTGAGTGGGCTGTTCTGGCAGTCGTAGCTTATCAGTAGTTTTATTATCTCTGGCCATCCCTTGTGGATTAGGCAAAGAGACTAATTGTCCAGCCATCACAGTTTCTCTTGAAGGAGTGGCAAGATATTTAGATGAATTGGTTGTGGTTCTAACTGGTTTGTTGAAGCATTTGTGGCATGCTTTTGATGGTACATTTGTGGTATTTTTTAGGGATTTGTCCACATAGTTTACATTTGCGGTCTTGGAAATTCCTCCTAATATGCCCTCATTGCTTACAAGAAAAACACTGGGGAGACACTCCATGGAGTACTATTAGGAGGGGGGCTTCATTATCTTCGATAAGACTTGGGATAGACAAGGGAGAAATACCTTTGCCTAGACTAATCCTAAACAAAGCCACATTAGTATACACTTCAGAGTCTGCTTGTTTCTCCAGAATATAATTAAATGAGACAATGCTGCCAAAGGGGGAGAGAATTTTTTGGAGGTCAGCCCTCTCAAAGTCCTTCCCACAATTACGCACCTTTTCCTCTAATAATGTGGGGCGGTTTAAATCAAGAGTAAACAGGTATCGGTTAACAAGTGATTTGTGATTATTACTGAATGCCTCTTTGGCGATAACATTTTTAAATTGGATAATCATGTATCTATCATTAGGGTGAAACAGAATCTTATATATTGAACTCCAAAGACCGTGTGTTTTAAATAAATCATATAAGTCTTGGACAGGGAATTTAAATAGGTTGAGGTTTCTGTCAGTTGTGGATAAAATCACAGCATTATCATTTCTTGTAATTTTTGAATGTTTTGTGTAGTAGGGCTGGGACCGACTGGTTAAACCTCTCATTAATTTTGCCATGTATCGATAAATCACATGGGTTATTGACCTTCTGATTAGGTGAGTAGTCTTCTAAAGTTGCTTGAGGTGATTCTACCCCCTCATTATCTATGATGAGAATAGCCTTGGAGAATAAGTCCATTTGAGACCCTCCATCTATATTGCCTTGTCTGGAGGCCATGAGTAATGTTGGAGGTTTAAGATTTATAGCAGCTTTTTCTGCATAAGATATTGGTTTCAGGCTTAATCAGGCAGTATTATATTTAGGGATTTTTTCCGATAAGGTTCTGTCTTCAAAAGTCTCAACAGTGTTAGTTGTATCACTAGAGAGATCAGAGTCTGACCTACAGATGCTGTTGCCCAATGTAATGTCAGACTTCATAAGATTACTCTTGGACAAATAGCCATTCAGTCTAGATTCAGAGTTGGCACTTAATTCAGGGAAATCTGAGCTTAGAAATCTATTGGAGTAATTTTTGGGGTATGAGAAGCTATCTAGAGGAAGATTATTGTTGCACTTAGCTTCATTGGTTGATGATTTATTTCTAGGTGAAGGTTTAAAGAAGTGAGAAAGCTGTGTTGCTTGAAATTTCGAATTAGATGTAGTTGCAGAATCCATGGGTGTCTTATTTGCCATCAATGATTTTTGGGATGCTTGTAGATCATTAGTTTCAAATCCAATCTCATCAGTAATAAATTCTGGAGCTTTCTGTAACATTGAACCAAATCAACCTTTTTCTTAGTAATTGAAGTTGTGGATAAGTTGGTGTAACTCATTTTTACTGTAGTGGGTTGAGTCATTTTAGATTTAGAACTGTTCATAGGGAAGTAATCTATTGATTTGTTATTTTTGGAAGTGTTAGTTTTGGAATTTTGAGACTTATCTGGGATAATCTGTAATTTTGTACTGCCATCTATCTTCTTGTTGGAGAACGAAGTTGGAGATCTGTTGTTGTGAAATTCTTGTTGGGCTTTAGAGAGGGAACTTTTGGGACGAGAACTGTTCTCTGAGAGAAAATCTATAGATTTAGTAAATTTGGCTAGGTTAGCTTTAATATTTAGGGAGTTTTCTGGCTTCTGAGAATCATTATCTAACGAAAAATTATCTCCGATGGATTTTAAATTTACATTATGAGAATGTTTGTTTTCTAATGGCGCCACTGTTCCCAAGGTTTTTCTGGGATAATGTTTTTTGTAGTGGCTCAAAAATTCCAATTCTTTCACTGACGTGTTCATTACGTCAGAATATGTATTATTCGACCCTAAGATTGAGATCGAAATTGATTTCTCATAGTTTTCCTGTCACTGCAAAGTTTTCCCGCATTCCGGCACTTCCGGAAGCAGCTTTTCGTATTGTAACTCTAGATTTTGAGCAGTTTTCAGGTCAGAACTTTTTTTTTTTCCGAGCGATTTAGTAGGTTTCAAAGTAGGCTTAGAATTAAAATTATTATCTATCATTTTGGTGTATGGTTTTGTTTTGGAAGAGGGGATAATCTTCTTCATCAAAAAACATACCATGAACATATTATCTAGGTTATCATTACTGAAGGATTTTACCAATGACAGCTCCTACATATAAATTAAAATAAAAACTATTGCAAAGTATGTATGTTACAGCATCCTGTTATTAAATTTTAACAAAAAAAAAAGTTTTTAGTTTATTCCAGCTGAAGTATCAAAACTGTAGTGTTCTATATCAGTCTATTTTATTTCACTATTTAAAGATACACAACTATTTTAAGAATGACCAACATAGTCCACTTAATCCAAATTAATTATAAAAAAAATATTTTAAGTCATTTATGGAAACGAAGCATCAGTTATGCATAATATTACTGCCATTTTATTATAGGTGCCATATGATCAATTTTTTGTTAACAATAGAGAACATTAACAAAAAAAAAAAGAACTGCTTAATTTATTTATAGTATAAAAAGGAGAGGATTTGTTATTATCATCATCATCATCATCATCATCATCATCATTTTTTGTTCATTTTTATGATTTAAAAAAAGAATGTCACTCCTTATTAAATAATAGTATAATCGTTTTATATAAAATATTTCATACAGTGTTATACAATGCATATATGATTTTCAAGGGTTAATATTATTTAAGTGTGATAGAGAGATACATTCATTTTTTAAAAAAATCTTATCATCTGTTTATTCATTTTAGGGTATAAAAATAACGAAACTTATGCTAGATATCAAGTTTAAATGAAGTAAGTAGGATTATCAGATTTAGATATCATACTCTGAGAATAGACACACATTCATGCACATATTTTTAGGTCATCATACTAAAGGCAATAATTCAATACTTAACATCCACATATATTTCCAAAGACAGTACTTCTATATTCATTTGTTATTTATTTATTTTGATTTTAAATAAACTTTTATTATTTTATTTTAAATTTGAAGTCCAATATATTTTTTGTAACATTAATAATTCATTGATGTGAAATAGATTAACTGTCTCAAGTGTACTTGAACCCTGATAAATTGTTTACTGTGAACATTTTGCAGAGAGAGAGTATTATTATGTGTAACAAGCATTAAATTTAGCCATGGCTTTGTGTATTATGCTTTAATAGTCACACATATATTTCAAAGTGCACACCCAAGAAAGCAAAGATGTAAATTAACTTATAAATTTCAGGCACATGTATTACATTTAAATTATGTTTAGTAAGAAACATATAAACCTTTGCTAAATTTGAACTCCAACATCTCTAGTTGAATTAAATGTTATTTGGATATAAGAAAATTCCCTTTATTCCACATAACACTGATGTTTACAAAATGGTACATTAATATTGTTCCTCTGTACAAGGTTCTTATTGCTCTCTCTTTTGAAACAAACTCATAATTACACTTTTGCATCCCAATTCATGTATATTGACAACACATTTTTTTGATTTTTACATTTTAGCTGGTTCAATTTGTGAAGCCTCTACAAGGCCTATTATTTTTGATAGTTACAGTATATATATATATATATATATATATATATATATATATATATATATATATATAGACTTGTGGTATTTGCAGAAAAAGAAAAACTTTATAATAAAAATGTTAAAAGGAAATGGATATGGAAGCATCCAAATGAAGGCACAGCAGAATTGGATTATATTTTGACTAACAGGAAATACATATTTCAAGATTGTAATGTTCTTAATAAATTTAACACAGGAAGTGATCATCGATTAGTAAGGTGTAAGATACGTGTTAATGTGAAACTAGAAAGACAAAAATTATTAAGAAAAACAATATTTACAGTTGATATTTCTAATCTTCAGAAACATTCTAATGAATTTAAATTAGAACTTACAAATCGGTTTCAAGTATTAATAGATTTTGAACATGATTCAGATTTGAATGAAATTAATATGAAAATAACTGATATACTTTTAAAAACTGCAACAAAAATAGCTGGTAGAAAAAAGCAGCAATTGACCAATAAAATTTCTACTGAGTCTAGAGAACTTATGAAGAAAAGAAGGAATATGAAGATATACAAAAATGATGCATTAAAAAGAATTGAATATCTCGAATTTTGTAAAATGGTGCGGAAAAGAGTTGAAAATGATATAAGAAAGTATAACTGTGAACTAGCAAGGAAAGCTGTAGAAGAAAATAAAAGTTTTAAGAATGTAAAACAACATATTGGTATTGGTAGGAAATTTATATCTGCAATAAGAAAAAAAGAGGCAATTGTTACTAAAAAGAGAGATGACATCATGAAATTGGTAGAAGATTTTTATCAAGAATTATATAGTAATAAAGAACAAGTACCTCCTATATCTATTACATCTTTCAAATTGCCCAGAATTTTAAATGAAGAAATGAGATACGCAATTAAATGTAGTGAGATACGCAATTAAATGTATGAAGAAAGGAAAGGCTCCAGGTAATGATAGAATTATAATTGATATATTAAAAGAAGCAGGTGAAGAAATAGAAATTTTTTAGCAAAGTTATATACCAAATGTCTAAATGATAAAGATGTACCAGATGATTGGAAGAATGCAGTAATAATATTAATATTTAAAAAAGGTGATAAAGAAGATATTAGAAATTACAGACCTATCAGCCTTTTATCAGTTTTATATAAAATTTTTACCAAGATAATTACAATTCGTCTACAGAGAACATTGGATTTCCACCAACCAAGAGAACAAACTGGATTTAAAAGTGGTTTTAGTACAGTAGATCATATCCAGGTGTTGAGAGAAGTTATAGAAAGGAGAATGAATATGAGTTGTCATTATGTTTTGGATTCGTAGATTATGAAAAGGCATTTGATTCTATAAACATTTCTTCAGTGATTAAAGCATTGGATCATCAAGGTATAGATCCAGGATATTGTCATATTTTGAAGAATATTTATAAAAATGCAACAGCAACAATTAGATTACATAATGATACTGGGAAAGTCAACATTGAGAAAGGTGTAAGACAAGGTGACTCCATATCTCCAAAACTTTTTACAGCAGTGCTGCAAGAAGTATTTTGTGGATTAAAATGGAAAACTAAAGGAGTGAAAGTAAATGGAGATTATTTAAGTCATTTAGATTTTGCAGGTGATGTAGTTGTTTTTGCAAATAATGCTCTAGAACTGCAGGAAATGTTGCAGGAGTTATCAGATGAAAGTAGGACCAAATGTTAAAAATATTAAAGTAATGTTTAATGGATTTTCTCAAAATATGCAAATAAAGATTGATTATGATGCGTTAGAAGAAGTTAACAGTTACAAATATCTTGGTCAGTTTATTAATACAGATGGAAACATAGTGGATGAAATTAATCATAGAATTAAACTTCGTTGGAGTGTTTTTGGTAGAAATAACTTGTAACTAAAAGGAAATATGCCTATGTGTTTGAAAAGGAAGTTTTTTAACAAATGTGTTTTACGAGTTCTTACTTATGGATCTGAGACTTGGACACTTTATAGAAGAGCAATACAGAGACTTCAGATCACTCAAAGAAGTATGGAGATATGCATGTTGGGAGTAACAAGAAGAGATTGAAAACACAATGTATGGGTAAGAGAACAAACAGGTGTTACTGACCTCATTGAAAAAATTAAAAGATTGAAGTGTAGTTGGGCTGGACATATTGCTAGAAGAGATGATAATAGATGGACAATTGAAATTTTAAACTGGATTCCAAGAGATTGCAAAAGACCCAGAAAGAGACCGCATGTGAGATGGATGGATGAAATAAGAAAGTGTGCAGGGGTGATGTGGAGAAGAGAAGCTAAAGATCGGAAAAGATGGATTAAACTTGGAGAGACCTTCATCCTGCAGTGATTGATAATGGTTGATGATGATGATGATATATATATATATATATATATATATATATATATATATATATATATATATATATATATATATATATATATATATAAGTAAGGAAGATATTAAAAATTACAGGCCCCTATCAGCCCTTTATTTGTTTTATACATTTTTTTAACAAAATAATTACAACTCATCTATAATAAACTTTGTATTTTAACTATTCAAAAGAACAAGTTGGATTTAAAAATGATTTTACTGTAGTGAATCATATCCACATACTGAGAAAAGTTATAGTAAGAATCAATGAATATGAGTTGCCATTATGCTTTGAATTTGTAGATTATGAAAAGGTATTTAATTGTATAAGCATTTCTTCAGTGATTAAATCACTGAATCATCAAAGTATAGATCCAGGATATTGTCATATTCTAAGAAATATTTATAAAAATACAACAGCAACAATTAGATTACCAATTAATATCAATAGCACATGACTGATAAATTCAGTTTCTTTTACATCATTACATAATGTTACAAAAAGATTAACATTGAAAAGAGTGTGTGACAGGATGACTCCATATCTCTAAAACTCTTTACAGCAGTTTTGCAATAATTATTTTGTGGATTAAAATGGGAAGCTAAGGGAATATAAGAAAATGGAGATTATTATGTAGTTGTTTATGGAAATAATGCTTTAGAGCTTCAGGAAATATTGCAAGAGTTATCAGTAAAGTAAAAAAAAAATAGGATTAAAGGTAAATGTTAAAAAAGAGTAAAGTAATATTCATGGATTTTCTCAAAAGAAGAAAATAAAGATTGATAATGATGAGTTAGAAAAAGTTAACAACTACAAATCAAATACCTTGGTCAGATTATTACTATAGATGAAAAATAATGAATGAAATTAATCATAGAATTAAATGTAGTTGGAGTACTTTTGGTAGAAATAATTTAATATCAAAAGGAAATATGCCTATGTGTTTACAATAAAAAAAGATTTTAATAAATGTGTATCACCAATTCTTACTTACATATCTGAGATGTGGAGCCTTAACAGTTGAGCAATACAGAGACTCCAGACCACTCAACAAAGTATGGAGAGATGTGATTGAAAATGAAATACATGGGAGAGAGAACAAACTGATGTTATTGACATCATTAAAAGAATTAAGAGATGAAAGTGAATCAGGTTGGATATATTACTAGAAGTGATGGTAATTTATGGAAAATTGAAATATTAAACTGGATTCCAAGAGATTGTAAAAAAAAAAAAAACTAAAAAAAAGATCACATGTGAGATGGAAGGATGGTGATGTGGTGAAGAGAGACTAGAGAATGGAGAAGACCAGAAGTATTAATAATGGTTGAAAATGATAATGATGATATATAAAAAATATATCAAATATATATACTTTGTATTATTAATAATTTTTAACATGTTATTATTGAAATATTTTTAAGAATTTGGAAATATTTGTTCTATTTTAATTAAGTAAAATGACAGTCACATGATATAGACACTGACCAATGAAAACTATGGATACTTTTTGCATCTGTGATTTTTTTAATATAAAATTTTATAAATATTTTCAAGGTCATAAAAGTATAGCTTTTGTGTCTGTGTATATATGAAATAAACAGCATGCTAATAGCTCTAAACAATTATTATTTTTTAATGATAAATGTCAGAAGAGAAAGCATTCAAAATCTTTATCTAGGATTGTCCCTATCTTCAGACTGGTTTTGAGTTATGGCTCTCTTCAGTGAAAATCTAGGACACCAGATTCAAAATATGAACTCAAGCCAAGAACTATTAAGAAGAAGATCTGAAAAAAGAAGATCTGAACATTTCAGATCTATCTTCAAATTCAGCTCTCCAACTGATACAGCCATATGGGCTTGAACTAAATTCAGATACCTCAATATTAATAGGCTTAGCAATTTAATATAACCAAAGCCTATTATTAACTAAGCCAATTAATATATGGGGTATCTGAATTTAGTTCAAGCTCATATAACTATTTTAGTTGGAGAGCTGAATTTGAAGACATATAGATGTCTGAGAATTTCAGATTTTATTAATAGTTAAGAGTGATCTAAATGCTTAGCTTGAGTTAGAATTCTGAATCTAATGTTTTGGCTCTTCACTGAAGAGAGCCATAGCTTGAAACTGGTTTGAGGATGGGGGCAATCCTAGATAAAGATTTCAAATGCTTTTTCTTGTGGCATTTATCACAAAAAATAAAAAAATAAAATGTTTGTTTAGAGCTATTAGCATGCTCTTTATTTTTTACAGATTGGAAAAATATATAGGTCATGTGTTGTATGACTTGTTTATATATATATATGTATGTTTGTATCGAAAAGCTCTATTTTTTACATATTCGTAAATGCAAGCTATATAGGTCATGTGATGTATGACTTTTTTCCTTTAATATATATATATGTGTATATATTTGTGTCAAAAAGTTACTGTATTATACACAATATACAACAGGACATTAAACAATATGTTTTGTAAACAAAGCATTGTAAACAAAATGAGAGTTACTATTCACTAATCATTCATCAAGGAGGTTGGAAGAAAATATAATTGACATGAAAGACTCAGTGCATACAATTTAAATTATTATATAAGTCAAAAAAAATTTAATAAAAAATTATCTTCAAAAGCATAAGATTTGTCTATAGATAAGACTAATTTATTTATGTACAAACCAATATGTTCATGTATATACCTGTATAAATAATGTAGCACAAACCAATATGTTTATGTATATACCTGTTTAGAAGACTTGTAACATATTGGTTAGAAGGTTTATTTTTCATGTGCAAAACCTAGGTTTAAATTTATTGTTGATTAAAACAAACTTTTTTTTCATATTCTAAGAATACAAATAATTTTTGTTCCAGATTATTGGCCTATCTCCAGCATACTTAGTTACTCAATTATTTTCTGAAAAATAGGTATTAATAATATTTAGATGGCTCTGCAATAACTATTTAACTGCTCTTTGATCTTTTATTTGCCAATATTCTTATATTCTCAGGTGTATATTTGTGTGTGTTATGGTTTTATATATGAATACAAATAAGAAATCTTCATTAATTTTATTTTTTCTCACTCTCACTAGATAAAATGTATATTTCTCTTTGTTGTATATTTATAGAAATTAATACTTTTTAACAGATGTAATTGTTTAAATATTTAAATATGTGGAAATATCTGTTATATTTTCATATTAGAAAAAATATCATCAGATAGTAATAGAAAATAATTAATGAAAATATTAAACTGTATATGTTCCCAACATTCAAAAGGGATACTGTCTTCTAAATGCAATCTCTCAGTATTTTATAGAGATTAAAGTGCTACAGTATATATTTACAGCTTTAAGAAAAGCTCTCACACATTTCTTAGAAATAATAGACTGTTCCACTGATCAGTTAGATGTTATAAATTAATAATTTTCAACAGATGTAATTGGTTAAAATATTAGTATGTGGAAATATCTGTTATATTTTGATATTAGAAAAATTACCATCACATGTTAGTAGAGAATAATAAAAATAGTAAACTATAAATGCTTCTAGCATTATAAAAATGCCTTTCCTAAATGCAATCTTTTGATATTAAATAAAGACTAAAGTGCTATAGTATTTACTTATTATGTTTAGTGATTACTGTCTACCAACACCTGGTGATAATTTTTCTGATATAAAAATATAACAGATATTGTCATGTATTTAAATATTTGAACAATTATTTGTTAAACTGGATTCTAAGAGATTGTAAAAGACCCAGAAAGAGACCACATATGAGATGGATGGATGAAATAAGAAAGTGTGCAGGGATGGTGTGGAAAAGAGAAGTTAAAGATCAGAGAAGATGGATTGAACTTGGAGAGACCTTCATCCTGCAGTGGATTGATAATGGTTGATGATGATATGTTAAAAATTAATAATTTATACATCTAACTGATTAGTGAAATAGTCTATTATTTCTAAAACAAAATGCGTGAAAGGTTGTTCTTTCTTATCTTAAACTGTAAACAAATACTGTAGCATTTTAGTCTATATATAATACCAAAAGATTGCATTTACAAGAGCACCATTTTTGAATGCTGGGAGTATTTTATAGTTTTCTATTTTCATTGAATACTATTTATTAACATTTTATGGCAATTTTTCTAATATGAAAATGTAACTCATCCCATATTTCAATATTTAAGCAATTTTGATGTATTAATGTATAACATCTAACTGAGGATGTAACCATCTATTATTTCTAAAAAGCATGTGAAAAATTGTTAGCTTTCTTTTCTTAAAGTAAAAGTGAATGCTGTAATGCTTTAGTCTCTATATAATACCAAGAGATTACAATTAGAAAAGATACCGCTTTTAAATGCTGTTAGGATTTACAGTTTATTATTTACATTGATTACTGACTATTAACATCTGATGTTAATTTTTCTAATATGAAAATATAACAGATATTTCCACATGTGTATAGTGTAAAAATCTAAAAAATTGCTGAAAGTAAAGATCTTTTCAAATATCATACAAACATCATTAAAATTTCACAGAAACTCATAAGTTTAATTGTAAATCAAACAATATGAATCTCATTTTTAAAAAAAAAATTAAGAGAACACTAACAGTTAAAATGAAAATTTGTTCATCATAAATATTAAGAAAACATTAGTATAAGTGATTCAGCTTAATATTACTAAGGTAATTAGATGTATTGAGATTCATTTTCTCAGATTCATAGTTTGATAATTGAGTTTCTGCAAGGTTTTAACATTATTTGTCTGACATGTGAAATATTTAGTCTTCAACAAGTTATATATATATATATATATATATATAATTTTGGGTTAACCCATGTGTTAGTTTTGATTAATTCCCAACATTTTGATGAAATAGCATTTGTCATTGCCAGGGTTAACTTTTCAAAGAAAAGTCATTGATCTCAAATAGTAATGATATTGAGTGTGGGTAAAGAATGAGATTGAGAAGGGAAGTAATCAAAACTAACACATGGTTTAACCCCAAACGTATTTTATTTACATTATATTAAATATAATGCATATTCTTAAAAGGAGGTTGCTTTGACAACAGTTAGAAATTGTTGATTGTTATTGATATTGGAATTGTCTAAGTGATTGAACATGAAGTAGTTGTGAATAAATAAAAACTAACTTATGGTTTAACCCAAAAACTATTTTATTTACATTTTATAACCGTAAAAACATTAACTATAATGCATATATATATATATATTCCACCCTTATTGTTAAAAGGAAGTTGCCTTAACAACAGTTAGAAATTGTTGATTGTTATTGATATTGGGATTGTCTAAGTATTGACTGGTTTTTAATGATATATATATAAAGAGTATTTTGGTATAATCATTATTGTATTTATGATTATAGTTTTACATTAAAACTGGAAATTTACAAGTTTCAAAATATTATTTGAGATTTTTTTTTTTCAAATATTATTCAAAAGTCTTACCATTCATCAATTAAAAAAAATTCCTTTTAACTGTTATTTTATGTGAGGTTGTCGAAGTGACTTTATCAATAGTATGCCAGTTAAAAGCTATATATATATGATTAGTTTTTTTTACTACCACAAATGATTCCAATTACCATCCATTAAGTCAAAGTGTCTGCAATAACTAAATTACTATCCAGATAAAATTTAGCATTTTATTTTAATGTTAGATATCATAAAGGTCTCACCATTGATTAATATTACACTAAATTCTTATAAGTAACCATAGTTTTTAACAGAGAATCAAATAAACATATAATACAAATAAAATGTCCATTACTTGTCAAAGAATTGCTTGAAGTTGGTTATAAGATTGAACAAATGAACAACACTATATATCAATTTAAAATGAGTTATAATGATTTAAAGGAGTTGAAGATTGACAATAAAAATAGATATTGTGTCCATATATTTCAAATGCTCTAGTGAAATTTTTTAAGGATATATGTATAAGGATGGGTTACATGTAACATGAATAAATTACATGTAACATGAATAAATTAGTGAATAATTCTAAAAATGTCATACCTGTCAAGCAAAAAATTAATATTGTTTATCAAATTTTTTGTGGATGTATGTTAAAATATATAGGTGAATCAAGGTACAGTATTGATAAAAGATTAAAGTAGCATGAATTGTTATGCAAGTATGTAAAAAGTAAAAATAATAGTGATTTAATAACTGCTTCAGAGTTCTTGGATCATGAAAGAACATGTAAATATAAATTTAGGTTTGATATTGAAAGTGTTAAGATTTTTCATGAAGAGAGAAACCATAATAAAAGAAAAATTAAAAAAGCAATTTTAATAAATAGAAATAAAATGAATATAATTAATAGACAAGCTGCTAATGTTAAAATTCAGGATTCATGAGATTTGAGTTAATAATGTTTGCTTCCATTTTGTTTTTTGAATTTAATGGCAACTGAGGCAGGTTAAGGAATTAACTGAAAGTACTTCTGTGGATTGAAATACTGTATATAATAGTTAATTATTATTATATCTATTATATTTATTGTTATATGTACATATATGTATTATTGTTTATGAATATATTTACATGGGTGAACATTTATATCTATATATTTAACAATATATACATATATAAAATCATATAAAATTAAAATACTAGTGAAATTTCGAATTTATACTAAAATTCTCTCATGACTATCATTGTATCTATTGTACAAACAGACTTTCTCAAGTGAAAACAATTAAGTATAACACACATACGCATATAGAATAGACTAACATTACATTTTCATGATACATTTTAAAGACCATCTCCCTTAATATCAATGAATTATGGGAATATTAGACTTTATATAAATATATGTATTATATTTAATTAATTATCATTTGAAATAACCTATTTGAGTGAATTTTTGTATTAAATTGTTATTTTACTAGTATTTTATTCTTATATGATTTTTCTATTTTATAGTATTTATTATATATACACACAATAATATCCTTATATTTATGAACTCACTATTCAATGTTCAGTAATTCACAATTTGAAAAAATGTTAAAAAAATAATTCAAAATTTAACTTTGTAAATTTCATAAGCATGCTCCCCTGAAGCATTATAACAAATTATCCCTCAAATAACTATTTTTTTATTTTGCACTGTCAATGTGCATTTAATCAGGCATATGGCTTTTATCTTTCAATTTATTACTGTACTGTTTTAAAAATTAAATAGTATTGTTTGTAAATGTATGTATATATGTCACACATAGACAATCGTATAGAGTTTGCCATCACGTGATTTTAGGTATACAGAAAACCTAGAAGAAAATTCTATGGTTGGAAAAAAAACTATTTTATATTTATATTTAACATGCAACTGTAATTAATAAAATATTTATACCGGCTGTAATGAGTATTTTTGATATACTAGGTAAACAAAATGTTTGGGAGTTCTCATTCTCCATTTCTCCCATTAAAAAAAGACCAGTCAAGCAATTCGTTCCCAATTATAATGAATGGGAACATTTGTGTCATTGCTAAAATAAATTTGAAGGGAATTTAAAATGATTAAAATAAATTCACGTCAATATAATTTTTACCAGCGATGGTGTCCTAAGCAATTGTCCGTTTGCTTATCCTAATACTAATGGGTCTGTATAATATATATTAAGTGTATTATATATATCAAGTGAGTCTTGGTATATTGATAATTTTTTATTTCATTTATTTTTATTTTTTCAAAGATGGAAAGAAAAAAGAACTCAGATTCATAATTAAACTTTCACTCATTAGGAGCTCAGAGTTTGAGTCATCTTTTCTTACTCTTATTAGTAATATATATATAAAGAAAACGCATTTTCTATTTCAATGCATACAATTTAATAAAGGTGAATTAATTATTTTATATGATTCTGTTTAATAATAATAGATATATTAATCTGTTATTAAAGTAGAAAGTGTATAGCTGTGCTAAATTTGGTATGATGATTTCTAGACTAGTAAAAAATTTAGTAATAATTATTAAAGTATTTATCTATAGAGGATAGTATCATAGTTGTGAGTGCAAAATTTTGGTATTTTTCCATTAAAATGTAATATATATATATAAGAAATGTTCATAAACATAAACTTATCTGATGCAATTATTTATTTTTAATACTGCCAATCAGAATTTCCAAATGCAGTATTTTTCGTTACTATAATATGGACTCTTTTTTACATTTTTGTGTGAAATTAGTCTACTTATTATACTTTTTTTTATTTCATAGATGAGTTTGTATAATTATAACAAAACTCATCCTAGACTTCTTTTTTATTTTTTGTTGGAATGTCCTATTCGTTTATGGTTAATTCATGCTATAGATTCTTATTATTTTCATTATGATTTTCTTTTTTTCATTATCATTCGAAGTTATACTTTGATCTTGAGGTACCAAATTTCTTGTACTAACATTTGCCACTATCCATTTTAGATGAACACATTAACAATTATTACAAATCGTTCATAAAACTAGATATTATCATACTAATCTAAATCCATATATAATCATTTAAGCTAATTAAAGATTAAGATATTTTATTTTTTTTAATTATTACTACTTGATAACTTTACTTCATTTATATCCATTTATTTTCCTCCATGTTAATAATCTACTTTCAGGCAACGAAGTTTTAAAAGTATATATAATGAATTATATGTTAACACAAAGTTTATTATATATATACAACGTATATTATTATTTAGAATTGCAATAGATTTTATAAAGTTATATAATTTTTTAACTTTCTTTAAATCAAAATATCTTTGTTATATTATTATTACTTATTCAATCGTTAATAGAATTATTTATTTATGAATTTTATAAATTATAAATGTATTTAGTTTTATAATTATTTTAATTAAAATAATAATTTTGCTTATCATTAAATCAGACATGTTAAATTTGATAAATTCTAGTTGATTACTCTTTTTTTAAATATTGCTTCTAATCAATGGAAATTAAGCTATTTAATAATTAATAAATCAATTTGCCAATGTATAATATAATATTTATTAACTTTTCATATCTGCATGCAAAACAAAAATATGTTACTGATTTATATTATTTTAAAAAAAAATGAAATGCATTTAAATTATTTCTTAATAAAGGTAAAAAATACAGGATATAAAAGTTTTATTATTATCATTATAGTGATATGAAATGAATTATTTATATTTTTTCCAATAAAATAAATATATTTTTATTGAATTTATCATTTAATTATAATAAGACTTGTAATTATTTCGTATATATATATTTTATGTTACTTTTAACATCCAAAGCATGATATTTTTTTATTAATATATTTAATTTATTAATGTAGCTTGGGGTTTAAATTTTGTTTATAATTATAAACAATTTTATAACCATAGAAATAAATAAATATATACATTTACATCAGTTCCCACTGTATTGATACAACTTAATATATATAATTATCTAATAAATATATTACTATTAATAACCTAATAAAATATGATTATTAGTTAATTAAATTTGCATTTTATAAAATGAAGTTACCAAATTTAATTTTAACACATAAATCTACAAACACGCACACACACGTGTATATACTAATAGCATAAAAAGTAAGAGGGGTTAATTTCTACGATAGAAGTTTAATCTAAACTTTTTTTTTCATATGTCACAGCACCGGCCGGGACGCGAACCCACAACCGTCTGCAACCAACTACTTGCTTGCAAGGCGGCTGCGATGACCTCTCGGCTAACAACTTGACAGTTTAATCTAAACTTAATTTTAAAATTGTCAGATAAGATTATATACATTGAAACATATCTCCGGATGGAAAGTATTAGTGTAATATTAATGCGTACATTATAAAAAAGACGCACGTGACTTTCTTGCGCGGTAGTTCATAAGATATTAGAGAGCCAGACCTGCCACTGCCAGAATCGATCCTGGGCCCATCCCAATCTCAAATCGAATGCTCTACCAACTATTCCAAACTGTGCAGGGGAGTATATTACAACTCAATGTAAGGTAGAAAAATAACAAAAATTGGCTTAAAACAATACATCTCATAGAATATCTACATTTTTAATTGTGTAAGCTAATGTCAATTATGTTTCTATCCACATTTATCCATTCCCCATTATATATATATATAAATAATCATTAAAAACCAGTCAACACTTAGACAATCCCAATATCAATACAATCAACAATTTCAAACTGTTTTCAAGGCAACTTCCTTCTTAATAATAAAGATGGATGGATGGATAGGTAGGGAGGTAGATAGATGGATAGATATATAGGTGGATAGAAAATAAACCAAGAATAGAAAATTATATAACCCTCACTACACAAAATTAGAAAATTATACTAATACTTCTTCTTCCTTCATTATTTCTTTATGAAAGACTATTTGAAAGATTTTTGTTTTTGTAATGGCTTTTTAAAACTGTTTTATTTTATATATATATATAACGTTCACACAATCGTTTAAACAGTAAAGGATGTTCCAGTAAATTATATACCCTCATATTAAGTATTTGACTAAACAATAATAAAAAGCTTTTTATTATTATATTGTTGAATACTAAGTGGGAAAATGCATAATTTATTATAACATGATTTACTATTTAAATGATTGTATTGAGAATTATAAATATTCAAACTGTGATTTTTTGTATTATACTCATATATATATATAAAGAAAGTTACTGTTAACACTAACTGAAATAATTATAGAAAATATACAAACCATTATACAATTACAAATATCCAGTAACGCCCTCTGTTTAAAGATCTATATCTCAATAATAGCAAACCTTAAAAAATGGTATCATTTTAAGGTTTGCTATTATTGAGATATAGATCTTTAAACAGAGGGCGTTACTGGATATTTGTAATTGTATAATGGTTTGTATATTATATATATATATAACTAGAAAGTGAAGGTTGTTTATCGAATGCATGCATTTTTTTTTTTAAAAGAAGGTATTCTGAGTTTCTTCATTGGTGAATGTTGTTAATATGATAGATTTGGGATAAGAGGAATACTGATAAAACAAAAAAACATATATAAACATAACTTTATTTTGCTATGATTGGTCAATTTTGTGAGACTCACATAATCATGCTTACTGCATCAACTTATTGTGCTCCCCATTCCGATTGGAAATCCATGCCAAGTAAAACTTGGAATTATTTTTAGGTTTCAAACAAACTTAGAATTTTCTTTTATACAACTAGTCTTTCTACCACCCACCAAATTGATCTCTAAATAGATTATCTACATATTTCTTAATTTAAAAAAAGGTCTAAATACCGATTGCCTCACCAGAAACTTCACAAGCCTTGTAATATTTTACCTTTACCTTACTGTTTGAGAAAGAGTGAATGTTAGAGCAACCTTTGTTCTGGAATGGGCAATTTAAAAAAACTTTTATTATTTCATCTTATTTAATTGACAATTAATTATTTAATTATTTATTTTCCTTTATGTAAGTACAGATGTGTGAGTGTATGTGCACAAACTATATTTTTACATCATTTTATTTTGTATTTATTTTGCAACTGTGTATTTTAATTTCATAATGGACTTATTAATCAGCTGCTAAGATAACTTTTAATAAGGATTTATTTTATATATATACAATGATGAACTATCCTCTATTGCTTAATTATATTGTCATGAATAGAATTTAACCTTTCTTTGTGAATTCAAAATTATAAGCTGATTTGAATGAAGCTGCATAAATCTCTCTGTTATTTAGATTTTTGCACTAATAAATATTATTGTCTTTTTTGCTTTCTACAGTGGACAAATGTAGATTTGTTTTTCTATGCAATGTAGATTAGTTTATTACCAAAAGCATTGTTGTAGTATAACCTGGGTGGGAGATCTATAATTGTAAGTGTTAATTATATGATATTTACATTTAACATCACATGATCACTATCTCATACTAGCATATAATTGTTATTAAACAATTCAAAACAAAGCAAAACTCTCCATATAGTAGTGCCATCATGTGCTAACAAGAGCAATCAATGGATGCCAGAAGGCTTGTGCATAAAATCCCTATCTAGTGCCTAATCATCCAATATCCCCAGACTAGTTTCAGATCCAAGGCTCCTCACTGATGAAGGCCACAAGCCAGAAACTAGTATGGGGATATTGGATGAGTAGGCACTAGATAGGGATTTTATGCACAAGCCTTCTGGCATCCATTGATTGCTCTTGTTGCATAAGATGGCACTACTATATGGAGAGTTTTGCTTTGTTTTGAAATATTTACATTTGTCAGTTTTTTTATACAATTGTTACAGTGAGAAAAAATTAACATTACCTTGGGATTTAAATTATAGGTCATACAAACAAACCCCACTAATCTAACATTCATTCTAATAAGTACCATTGTCTAATCTACTATCCATATAAAAGTGGATTCCTTATTCATCTGCAGTGTGGATTTCTTTGTCACTAGATGGTATTGCATTAATATAGTAGACACTTGTAAGTTTATCATTGCAAATATTACTAGAAAACTATGAAATTGAGAAATCAGATTATCATTAGTCATATAGAGTGCATACAGGGTACATGTTATTATTATTATTCTTTATCTTTTTATGTTGGTACTTATTTAATAATGCGTTGTTGTTTTTACATAATAATTGTTTTTTTTTAACACTGACTCAGGATATAAAAAAACGTATTGCTATATACAAATCCTTTTATACCAATATTATATTTATTTAGTTGATATTGAACTTTTATTTTTTTTAGAAAGGAAAACTGTAATTAAAAAAGATATTGAAATTTGAAAAAATCACAGATAAACATATAATTGTTTAATTATGTACTTAATACATAAATATAATTAACCGATATTTCATTGCTTTTAACTACAGAGATATAGTATACATTTTGGGGTAAAGGTTACAACTGCAGAAACAGCCTCTAATGCTGATTTATAATTCAACATTAAGGCACTACATGATTTCATGGTCTGTCAATAACTTAATATAGTTCAGATGAATGACATATTTAGCAATGTTTAATTTAAACTGTAACAGACTTTTATAAATTAGTAATGTTTAATTAAAAAACACATTTACATTTAAATCTTAAAAAAATTGGTAAAGCAATCAATTAAAAAAAAATACAAATATTATATTTGATAAAATAATATTACAAAAATGACAGATGTTTTTGTATTCCAACATTAATAATTGGTAACTATTGATAAAGCTATAAAAATATTATGATTAGTCATGAAACTATTGAAAACAAAATAGAATTTTTATTCAGAGGGCAGTCCAGTAAATATATATTTGCACTGTCAAATATAACAGGTAAATTTACAAATGTAAATTTCAATTTAGCTTTATTAAAATTTGGAAATTTAGTTATATAATATTAAAATGTTTTGTTTAATTTACATTAAATCTTAAAAAAAAAATTAATGGAGCCAATTATTACAAAAATGATGAACTGAAAGCCTAAACTTTTTGTATTCTACAGTAATGCCAGTCTGTATACAGTGTTCACATTTAATATCTTTTTTTAAATTTATATTAAATCTTTAAAAAATGATAAAGCAACCAATTAAAAAAAACACAGGCATTTACATCCTGGGTGCATTTGATATATAAATAACATTTATAAATAATCCTTTTATTTACTGAGGACCAAAAAACATAAAAATATTTTTTTCTTTAGCAACAAATGGGAGTTTTATACTTAACTATAAATTAAGGTGTGTGTACATGGAAGGGAGTGTTCCAGAAATTAATTAATTTAATTTATATATAACAAGTTATTTATTTATACAGTGCTATGTTTTTAATTTATAACAATCATTAAAAAATCCCCCCTCCCAACCCACACATATGTTGTAACAATTTAAACATTTTAGCAATACTCTCTTTTGTAAACTCAAGACAAAGTCTTTTGAAAAGGTAGGATGAATACCATATATTTTTCACCTAATTGTATATGTATAGGCAAATCTTAAGCATTTAGAATTAAGATTGTGAAGATGTCAATTAATCACTTCTAATTCTATTTACTATATCTTAATAATTGACAATTGTGAAATTTTTATACTTTATTGCATACCTGATTTAGATGTAATACTAAACATATATGAGTTATTTATGTATATAGTGTTAATTTGTAACAATCATTAGAGAATCACTCCTCCACACATGCACTGTATAGATTTAAGCACTTCATGTATATTCTCCTTTCTAAACACAAATTAAAATTTTTGAAATGGTAGAATGAATATTCCATCTTTTTAACCTAAGTGAATATGTACAGGCAAATCTCCAATTGTTGAAGAAACAATTATATTTTGGCTTTTTATTCCCCAGTAAATAAAAACATTTATTATAAATATTATATAAATATATTATTAATCTTTTTATTGAAGTTGGAAAATTAATTTGTTTATTCACTAACTTTTAATCTTTTTCAAGTTAGAATGAAATTTTAAATACAAAGTTTAATATATTTAAATTCAATACAATTGCTTGAAAATTGATATATAACTAAGTTATAATAGCCTAATCCATTTGAAATACTTACCTTTTCAGTATGTCAATTAGTTTGATGGATATGGAAAAGAGAGTGGGGGAAATATGAAAAATATTCAATAACTTCATGTATCACAGATAATTATTCTTAGAATTTTATTTTAAATAATGATCATGAGAGGGCAGTATAAATTCTTTTTCTTTCCATTTAATAATATTTCTAAACCACTTTAAACTCTTAATGTATATATCATATTTAGTAGGTGTACATAATTATATATACCCAGTAACTAAGTTTTCTATTTAAAATTGTTTGATAACTTCTATTTTTATTTTGAAATAATTGTTTTTGTAAAAAATGTAAACTAAAGGATCATGAAAAGTTAAAAAAGATAGCAAAAAAAATTTTTAAAGCAATTATTTTAAAATAAAAAAGAAACCTATCCAACAATTTTAAATAGAAAACTTAGTTACCAATATATTATGCATATATAATTATGTGCACATAATAAAATATAATATATACATTAAGAGTATATATTTATATTAACTTATATAAAATATCCAATGACTTATATATAGTATATGTGTGATATTAATTTAAAATAAAATTATATGTATTAAGTGAAGTTCATCTACAAATATACACATGTATTATTACCTACATATACTAAATATGATATATACATAAGGTGTATATATTTTTATTTATTGCAGAAATATCTAATGATATATATAAAAAAAAAACCAACTATAAGTATCCAATCTTTTTAAAGTCTGATAATTCCCTCAACACTACAAATTGAAATTTTTACACAAAAACCATCAATCACAATTGGAACTTTTAGATTTAACTTGAAATAAAAGCATGGGGAGGGGGGTCCAGAAATTAATTAAATCAATCCCTATTTTTTATAACAAAGAATTGACTTAATTAATTTCTTGCTCTTCCATGCTTTTATTTTAAATTAAGTCTAAAAATTGTAATTGTGATTGGAGAAACAATTGTGTTATTTCTTTTTAGTGTACAGTAAATAAAATCATTTATTATATTAAAAAAAATATTTCTATTGTTTTTATTTTAACTCTATTTTCTTCATTTTGTTTCATTTATTTTTAAACATCTATTTAATTATATTTATAGGTTGCATATATATATATATAACAGGTTATTTATGATTGTGGTCTATAGATAAATATCAGTTTTGATTGTACAATAAAAACATTATACTACTGAGGAATAGAGTGAATATTTTTTTAATAAAAAGAATATTATTAAGATGATTGATTTCTAGAAATAGTTATTCATTAGATAAAAATAATAATGATGATGATGATAATAATAATAATAATAATTAAGATTTTTAAAAGAAATATATGAATATATTATAAGAAATTACATACATTTAAATAAAAAATTTAACATATAATACTGTATTAAAAAGAATAATAGTAGATGGACAGTTAAAATTTGAAATATAATAGTGTAAGATTGTAAAAAAACAACCTAGAATGTTGCCACAAATGAGGTGAATGTGCATAAGATTGTAAAAAAACTTAGCAGGTGACCACATATAAGACGAATGTATAAAAAAAATCTGAACTTAATCTTAGAAAGACTTATTCTGCAAGTGATCGATAATAGCTGAAAATATTGACGACGATGTCTCTCGTTTTGTTATTGAAACATTTAGAAATATATACTTACACACATATATATATAATGTTAAATAATTAGCAATACCTACATGTACATTTTCTAATATATTATGGCAAGTACTAGAAATGAAGCTTATTAATAAACTCGATTAAAAATAAAGATTCTTTTTAAAACAATGCTACCAATACAAAACAATTGTGTATATATACATACACACACATATATAAACAGCAGCAGTACGAAAATAAAATTAAATATATTCATTAAAAAGTTTTTAACTTTCTGAAGTATGTATTTGATTACTTTTCATTTTATAACAATGGTAGCACTAATTTATGCGAACTCCATTCAAGTTATCTAAAAGGCTGTCATATCCTATTTTAAAAATGATTCTGTAATTAAGCATTATCTTTCTTGGAGAAGTAATACTTTTTATATGCTCTACAGAGATGATTTGATGCCAGTCTGTTTTGTATTTGTCAGTTTTATATCCTAAGGAACAATGATTTAATCATTTCCTCTTTTTGAGTGACCTCAGTCATCATAAGATTCCTAGCAAACACTTAGAGCCATGGTGATTAACAACCACAGGAAAAATATTTTCTAAACTTCCAAGATTGCTATTCATTGCTTAATTAAATGATGCATCTGCTAATGCTTATTGCAAAGACATTATCGTGATCTAGATTACAAATTAATTGTTGATTCACATCAACAAGTTAAGTCATTCTATTGTGGTTAGATTGTTTACTTATATATAAACATTTGTTAATCTAAGTAAGTATATTTATTATACGTGCATATATATATATATACATACATATAGACGATAATTTAAATATTCTTAATATAATTATGTGTTTTTTTATAGACATCCACTCTTGACTATCTTATAAATGATATTTTGACTAGTCCTAAAATTTTAAATATAATATACAGAGGAATTCGTGATTGCTTTCTCGCATTTGACGTGATTGCTGTTGTCTCAACTGAATGTCTCCCACGTAATCATTTATTCTACTGTTCAATGTAAAAATAAAAAAATAAGATACAAAGAAATTTTAACCAAAAAAATAAAATAAAGCAAACTAAAGTAGAAATAAGGTAATAAAGATTAGAAACAAGTATACACTCTTCGGTTGTTAGATGCGAAAAGCTGAAACTTAAAATAGATTTTGGTATAAGTCTAGAAGTATAATCAAAAAAAGATTTCAACTAGCTATAGTCAGTAGGGGTATAATGGCTTAAGTGAAGTTCACATCATATTTTTTATTATGAAAATAATATTTAATAAAATAATTGCCTAAATACTTCAAGGCAAAACATTTAACTAAAAGAATATATATTTCTATTTAATTTTTATTATACATATACACAATATATATATATATAATGAGGGGAAAAGAAATAAAATAGCTTTTAAATAATTTATTACAAAGTAAAGATCTCACCAACAGTCCAGCTAGGTTTAGTGCAGAAGACAGAGAAAAAAGATTATACCTAGTTATAGTCATTAAGATTGTAGTGGTTTAAATGAAGTTTACATTACACAAAATGAAAATATCTTTCATTATGAAAATAATTATTTAATTAAGTAATTGTACAAACTGTTTAAATGCAAAGCGTTTAGACAAAATAATATATCTTTTATATATATGTCAGAGCGTCGACCGGGAAGCAAACCCGGGATAACTGCTTGGAAAGCAGCTACTATAGCCTCTAGGCCACCAACGCTTGACAAAAGAATATATCTTTACTATTTAATTTTTATTATATAACTGTACCATATATATATATAAAAGGAGGAGGGAAGATAAAGTAGCTCTTAAATAGATCATTATAGAGTAATTGCTTCACCAACAGACCAACTAACCATAGTGAAGGAGAAGACTATTTGTAAAATTTGACAACATAGTAATAGTTACTACATTTTCCATCCTTATTTAACTTCTATCTAAAATGAACTGAGGTTGATATGGGAAGTTTGTTTAAAAGAAGAATTAAATTTATTCAGCCTAGATCCAAGTTAGATTTTAAGATTGTACAGCCGTTTTCAATCTTTGTAGAATTGTGGGACACATTTCATTTCATATTTTTTATGCAGAACAATAATAACATAAAAAAATTCAAAATTGCAAAATAATTACTTAATATCTCAAGGGGGTCGCTCATCTATAACATCAAATTGTCAAAATAAAATATAAAAATTTATAGGAAATTTGAACTTTTAAATATAGGAGAGTAATAAGGAAAGAAATAGAACAAACTGCTTGTTGTAGTTACAAGAACGTATTAGTTTTATTATATTATCATTATATTTTAAAAAATCATTGAAAATAAATTAAAACATATTAAAAAACTAAAGAATAAATTTAATGTAAAATGTGTGCTTAATGGTTCTCCCAAATTTCTGAAACATTTGGACAAATGAATGGCAATGCCACTCACATATGTACATCATACCAGGTTATACAAAAACTGACTACACTGCACACAGACAAGCACAGCTCATAGATGTATTCAGTCACATAAAAATGTATATCTACAATAGCACAGAGCTATATATTATTATTTTTACAATTTGTTTTTGTAGAACACAGGAAGTGGATTCACAGAACACCACTGTTTCACATAACATGCTTCGAGAACCACTAGGATAGCAGATAGGTGTTCTAATATGGCCTGAAAAGAATCTCTATGACATATGTGCAAATGTATTTATAAAAAGAATAATTATTCATATAAATTTAATTCAGTAATGCATTTTTGATTGCCTATGCAATCAATTTTAATTGACTCTAAGAAAAGAAAAAATGTACATGATAACCCCAAGAATGGTAAAGTTTAACATCACTACCTGTTGATCCAATAAATTAAATTTCTTTGAATGAATATTACTTCCTTTATTTTGCATTTCTTATCATTACATTATCTTTTGTAGTTCTTATGTTTTTCTCCTAACAGACAAACATAATAATAGAAAATAGAAATATAAGCAAGGGATTTATTCAAAGTGAGTTTCATCCATTGAATTAAAAGAGGATGAATGTTAAATTTTACCAGCTTCAGCATATTACATAATTTTGTCTGTCTTTAAAGTGAATTGAAAATGATTATACTTATGCAATAAAAATGCATTACTGTCTAAATTTTTGTAAATATGGTACTATTGTTCATTATGTATATATAACTATGTTTGTATAATTATATTACTATTTTGGTTTTTTTATGATATACATAAATGTGATTATTGTAGCAAAATATTGACTCAATACTAATATAAATAATTATTAATCATATCTGAAAATATGCTAATAATAGTTGTCAAAGCAATGAAGTCTAAGAGATTGCAAACATTTTACTTCTATCTGATATCTTGTTGGTTTCAATGAGAAAACAATAACTATATTTGAACTACAAATACTTTTTGGTCACTGTCTTTTAAGATTTTTTTTTAAAAGTTATATCCTGTAATTAATATTTTAGTATACATTTATATATACAATACAAATAAAATGTTCATTAATTTAAAACTATTGTAAAAACAATAAAAATAATGGTAATTAACTATTATATACAGTCTTCCAATATGTTTTTAAATTGAATGGCAGTTGGGGAGCATTAAGGAATTAACCAAAAGTACTTCTGCAGATTGAGAGACTGTATATAACAGTTAATTACCATTATATATATATATATGCTATAAGAATCAATCATCCATCCACTTTACAACTGTTACACAATGCTTTGTTTACCACCCTCTTTTACAGTTTACAGTTTCGATTGCCCCAGCAATCTTCTTCAGAACTTTTATATCTTCTAACTTCAACTGCTCTATTCTTTATAGTATGGTTAGAAAATAAGGTAGACTAAAATAAAGCTGATTTAAATTTGAACCTGTTTTCAGGTCACCTTCATAATAGTTCTAATTAAAGGAAAATGAAAAATGAAACATCACTTTATATCCACTCCAAACTTATTTATCAAAGTTGATTAAATTTAATTATATTATTCACTAGTTTAATTAATATTAGATATACTTTTTAATTATTATTAATGCTATAAATATGTCTATATAACAATTTCTTTTTCCATTTTTACCCTAAAAACAAATTTCTCTAAAATAGCAACTTTACATTCTAATTGTAATCAATTCTGTGCAATATTTGATAAATGATAAGTATTTTATAAAAAAATATTTTTGTATTAAGAAAATAATTAAGGTTATCTATTGAAAAAATATTTATATATTAAATTAATACTTGTGAATCTACTAAAGGATAAATTTAAATTGCCAATATTACAAATATAATTCTCATTTTTATAAATAAAAAATTAATTGATTAAAATTCTTAAGTATCACGCTTCTTATAAATATTTGATTTGTCAATAAAAATCCTTGGTTGAGTGTAAATTTTTAAAATAAAATGAAAGAATAATTTATTTTAAATTTATTTAAAATAAACTTTCATCAGTAAATGTTAATGCTTTCTAAAGTCAGAATATGCTGTTATTGCCTGATATTAAGTAAAAGAATAAAATATGATATAATAAATTTTTTTTCATCTAATATTTAAGTACTTAAATAGATGCATAACATAAACAATGATAACATTGTTTAATCTATATGGCTATACAATTCAAGATGAAAAATGGATTCATTTTTGCTTCTGCTTCATAATATAAGTTGATACCAACTGGAGTCAAAACATTTGGGCTTGATTAAAAGGCATTTCTATTAAGTGGTGTTTTTTTTATATGAAATTGAATGTAAAGATATTAGTGTTTGTTTCATTTATTCTAAATAGATTTATAAAATTTGAAAATAGATTTAAATTTTTGTTATAAATAAATGTCCTAGAAGATAATTTAGCTTAATTTAGTATATTATGATATATCATTTTACACAAAATATTTTCATTGGCATGTTTTGATGATAACTTTGATTTTAATGTAGATTGAAATCTGTTTTATCTTTAATTTGACTTAACCAATTAAGGGGTCCTTATGAGATGACTCAAAGCCACTTCAAGTCACTTGAATTCCGTTATTTTTAACATTACAGTAAAGATTTTGCATTCTTTTTAAAGATTAAAAAAAAGTTCTGTAAGATGCTGCTCTTTCTTGAATTATTTTACAAGTAAAAAATCAATAAAACTGATGTCAAAATCTAACAGAAGAAGTAGGCTGGATGTTCTTCATTTTGATTGGCTGTAACCATCAAGTTCAAAGAAAGCCGCTTGTCAAAATGAAACTGCAAAGATTTCTTTTCTTTCATTTTGAAAGTGATAAATGAATGTTTTAGACCATTTTAAAAGTATTTTTTGACATATTATAAATTATTTTGATAAAATATGCTAAAAATAAAATTATTTTATAAAAATAGTTAAGACTTTAGCAAAAATTATTTACTTATCCATGCACTGTAAAATTGGGAAAGAAATCACTGACGTCATCAAAACTTTTTGGTTGGTCAGAAAAATTTGTTTTATTTTTTCTGCTATCGAATATTTTTATAATTATAAATAAAAATTTATTTTTGAAAAAACTTTTGTTCACTTTCATAACCTGACAAAATATTAATATACTTTTTACAAACAAATCTAAAGTGAATATAATATTGAAAGATGAATATATTTTGACAGGTGAGTTTGTGACTTGACCAATTAAAAGTTTAGACTTTTACCTCATTAAGCCAATAAAATAATTAGCACTCCAAAGGTTAACACATTAATGTAACAGTATAGAAGCTATAAAATTGATCATAGTAGACATATGAATTAAAAATAGTGAATACATAAATATTTGGATGAATGAATGTAAGTAATTAATTTCTTTAACACTTCCTTGTTTAAAATATTTCTTAAATATTTAAAAAAAAACCAATATAAAATGTTCTGAGGACTTAATTAAATTAAAATAAATATGTTAAATAAATATTATAAGGTTTTTATTTGGAATAAGGTAATTTTTAATTTTATAATGCATTTAATTTCACTATAATGTTTGATTTTATGAATAAGTTATTGTAACAGAAATAATAATTAATTTCTCTGTCTAGACATAAATTAATTAATTTAAAAAAAAAGAATATATAATGAGATTATTTTTAAAATATCTCCTTAGAGTTTGTAAGATATTAGATTCAAAACAATGAAATAAAGTGAGAGAAAATTAAAATGTAATCACGTGACTTAGAGTATAAATAAGAGAAATTGACACCTGCACACACACTTGAGAAGAAACATTCTTGAAAATAAAAACACTGGAAATAAAATTATTTAGGTATAAAAGCATGTGGTAATAATTTCTATTTAATGCATTCATGTTTGTAAATTACTGTTATTTAATTTAATATATTTAACCTTATTTAAACACATTTTTTATTAGTTTCAAAAGTAATGTTTGGCTAAAGCAAATTTTATCTAGGCACAACTTTTAAATTACAACTTCAAGTATAAGAAATTTACATCACAGTCTACATTAATGGCAAAACTAACTAGTTATTATAAGGTTTAAATTGATGCTGTTTAAATTACACGATTTAAAGAGCTTTAAAAATCATTGTTATCAATGCTCTGATAAAAACTGTTTTTAATTTTAACTTATTTTAAATTTTATTTAATATTCAAGTTTGCTATAATATATTTTAAATTCTCCACAGCAGTAATGTTTGAAAAATTATTTAATAACTTTATTATGTTATTTTTAGAAATACACATCTTATATAAAATAAAATTATTTGAATTTAATTCACTTTGTATAATGATAATTGAAATTTTTATAATGAAGACTTGCCTATTATTATTTGAAATCATATCTAAAATTATTTCTTTTTCAACAAAAAATATTTGTTTTAATTAAAAGATATTACTTGAATATATATTCATTATGCTGTTATTTCAAGAAAGCATTATTTATTGTTTAATAGCGACATAATAGAAATTTTACTTATTGTATCTATTCTATTCAGAGGAATGAATTATATTTTTTTTGGAACAGTAGAAAAAAAACAATAGACTGATATTATTTAAAAAGTTTATAATAAATGTTTTTGAAGTATTTTTAGCAAATTACTTACATAATGTAAATATACAAATTCATGAAATTAATATTATCTTTAACCAAGTTGATGTAAAATTTTCTTGCCATAGTTATGAAAGCCTGCTCACTTTTTCCTTCCTCTCTCATCATTGTTCTAGAAACCACTCTAATAATTTTAAATATTTCAAGAAATAACTATTTTTATTGCTTAATATTTCTTCTTCTTCTTCTTCTTCTTCTTCTCCTCCTCCTCCTTCTTCTTCTTCTTCTTCTTCTTCTTCTTCTTCTTCTTCTTCTTCTTCTTCTTCTTCTTCTTCTTCTTCTTCTTCTTCTTCTTCTTCTTCTTCTTCTTCTTCTTCTTCTTCTTCTTCTTCTTCTTCTTCTTCTTCTTCTTCTTCTTCTTCTTCTTCTTCTTCTTCTTCTTCTTCTTCTTCTTCTTCTTCTTCTTCTTCTTCTTCTTCTTCTTCTTCTTCTTCTCTTCTTCTTCTTCTTCTTCTTCTTCTTCTTCTTCTTCTTCTTCTTCTTCTTCTTCTTCTTCTTCTTATTATTATTATTATTATTATTATTATTATTATTATTATTATTATTATTTAGTGTCATGTTTTGAAGAAGGAAGTATTGATTGGCTATTTTAAATGTGAAATAAATATTGTTATTGCTTAATCCATAAAAATTTGGTAAAATGAATGGCCATAGCTACACATTTTGCTAGCATCATTAATTGTAAATGTTTTGCTCAAGAATAATTGTGATATTTTCTTTGTATAATTATATTATATGTTTATATGTTGGTTAGCTTCATTGCTGACAGTACTTTATTTGCTTTATGAACTGTATCATGTTTAACAGTTGGAATACAAGAAAAAGACCTTAAAGTTTACTTTATTTTTAATAGTAAAAGTGTTTAATATATTATTTTTGTTTATGATTTTACCTATAATGTTATTCTTTTATATGGATGTTATTCGATATAATTCTATATACTATTTTATAAACAGTTTTGTCAAAGTTTTCAGAATATCATTTGATAATTATATATTTTGAAAATGTTATGTGTACCCTTTCTTATGTTGAGTGAAATATAAGTTGATGTATATTTTTATTGCTTATCTTATTGTTTATTTTATTGACTAATTTTTCTATGTGATATTAGCATTAAATATTGTTTGTCATTTTTACACATGGGTTAGTTACTGTATTTGATTAAGAGATAGTAGCATTTATCTTATTTTTTAGAATGCTTATTTTTTTATTATAATTTGGAGATTTAGCTTAGTCCCTCTATTTTGTTGTGATATCTTCAGACATATTTTATTGCCCTTATTATATTTTAAGCATATGATGATTTATTAAGGCAAACTCAATTATCATTATTGTCTTTGATGTTTCATTCTCATCACCTCATGACTAGAGATTAAGTCCTAATTCATTTCTTTATTGTTCTCAAAAGTAGGTGTATTTATTTATGAGCTCATGCTATCAAACTTTTACTTTGCCTTTATTTTGTTAGCAAAATATGAATTTAGTTCATTATTGGTAGTGTATTTTGTATAAAGTCATGCATAATAGTATATCATGATTTTATTTGGTCAATTTTTGGTTTTTCATCAGATATTGAGAAACACTATACTCATCTCTTGTCACATTCTTGGTTTATCTGAGTGAAAATTGTGTTTTCGATGGGTAAGTTCTGTATTTATGCCTTGCTAGTACTTAGAATGTAAATTCAATAAATAATTAAAATTCAAAATTTTTAAATATATTTTGACATAAAATAGACAATATTCATTGTCTTTATCACTCATTTAATCACTAAATTGCAATGCTTACATATTTGATTACAGTAAAGATTCATTAGAGACACTATTATGGTATGAATATAAAGAAAGTTTTATTGACCAACCATATTATATATACTTAATTAATTTTTATTTTTCATAGTACAGTTGTAAACTTTATCTTTCTGATATTTAAAAGCCGAAAGTTAAATCTGTAAACATGTTTGGCTTTGTTGATAGTAAAATATATGATACTATCATTAATTGTATTTGTTTTATGTGAAATAAATATTGTTTATTATTAATTAAATTTTCTTAGAGTCATTTTCCCACATCATCTACTCATTAATCAGCAATCTAATAAATCATTAAAGTATTATGAATTAATTTAAATGTGATGCATTAAGATTACAGTGGCATTGAAATTTGACATAAGAGTTACTTTATTAAAATTACATATAAAAAGATATAATTTTGTTGAATAAAGAATTATAATTGTATATTCATTATGTAAAATCACTTTAGTCAAATTTCATTTGTTTATTCAAGATCACTATGCAAATTTTTAAACTATTTTCCATACTTATAAGGTTATCCTATTAATTCCATAAAGCATTGAGATTAAGAAATTACTGAATCCAATATCAGATGATAATTTAAAGTAGATTTATTAGTGTGATATTAAGAATGACCATACAATTTTCTATTAAATCTTAATATCTGAGTATCTTTGAGTTAATTAACTGAATACTGTATATAATAAGAACTTCAAATACTAACAACATGTGAAAATTAAAATAATTACATTTCAAATTATTACAATGATAGCACAATTTAGCATTACTTCATTTGCCAAGGCAGAATAATTAAGTACCCATTTTAATAAACCTGGGAAAGATTGTTTCATTAATTAAATGTAAATAAATAGTATTTTATAAATGAAATATGATGAAGTCTTTAATAAAAACAGTATGGTAACTGCTTATATATATTAAGGTCCAAATCATTAATATTTGCTAGATATTACCATGCTGTTCTTATGGATGATTTTATTATATTATGTGATTGATTATTTTTAATTGCTTTTGATCAACACTTTATTTGTTTACATTTAATTACTGATTAGATTTTACCCAGGGTTGTTATTATTAAGTGAGTTTTTATTGACTCTGCCTTGGGCAATAAAATAAATCCCAAAATTACATCATTATTATCATTATTATTATTGTTACTATTATTATTATTATTATTATGATGATGATGATGTTGATGATGCTGATGTCTGAATTTGTTATTATATTTAACATCTAATGAATAGTAGATCTTCTTTTAGTGCTCAAAATAATGATTTAGGCATTATTATATATGATTGTTCTTACATAAGATTTTATCACATGATCTAATGGTTAAATCTAATCGTAGAAGAAATAAGTCTGAGTGTTATTAAGCCAATTTGCAAGCAAAATTCCCAAAGAATCATGTAAATAAATCTGTAAATAATGCCCATCTTTTATTATACCAATATCAATATATTTTGTCAGATAATTCAAGATGGGCAATATTTATAGGTTTATTAAAAAAATTCTTTAGAAATTTGCTTGTAAATTGTCATAGTGATGTATTTAGGCTAGTATGTCCCATGATTAGGTTTATATTTTTAGCATTACATATTTGATAAAACACAAAATTATTTATGTGCTTCTTCAATTCATTAGTAGATCCGATAGTTACATATATACAATAATTAACAATACAATGTTTCAAAATACTGTTAGTATTGAAATAACCAATGTATTAGTCTCTTCATACAATTTTAAAAATGGATAATATAAACATTTACAGATGTCATCTTGAATTTATAGAGACAACCAGAATGACAATATTAGTTAGGTTCAACTGTGAATTAAACACAGATGTAAACAAAGCCTCTTTCAGCACTGCCAAACATTTAATTTTACATAGTAGAGATAATTCTTTAATTTTAAAACATTGTGAATTAAATAATCTTACTGAAATATGAGATAACTAATCCATATAGCAGTTCAAACTAAATGTAATTTTTTAGGTGACTAACATTTCCAATTGCTGCAAACATCACAGTGCCATCCTGTTTATCAAATTTTTAGCACTTGTAAAATAAATATTTACTATTTAGTAACTGATATACAGGATTATTATATACCTGTATAAATATATGTAATATATAGGGTATATGAGCACAGACTTTCACATGATCCACCACTGTCCACTCTATTTCATAATACTGATACACTTGAACACATATTATTTATCTTTTTGACATATATGGGTTCAAGTGTATCAGTGTTATGAGATAGGTGGAGAGTGGTGGGTCATGTGAAAGTCTGTGTTCATATACCCTATATATTTACTATTTAGATGTAATGTCTCAGGACTTCTAAAGAAAGTGAAGTCTGATAAGTGATATTATTTAGAGTGAAATTCAAATCAATAACAGGTGCAAACAAAATCTTCTTTCATATGGCAAAACATTGAACTTATGTGAGAAATTTATCCCAAATAAGATTATTTCTCAAATTTCCCATATATGTAAGACTTGAGGTACTACACATAAATGTTTATTTTATGCTAGTAATTTGATAAAGAGGCTGATGCATTGATATTAATAATATTTAAAAACATGATCACTTCAATTTTTACATATAGTTTAAAACACAATATACATTTGTTATTTCATATTCAACTATAGATTATTAATTCACAATTATTTAAAAATGAATTAGAAAAATTTCTATCATGTTAAATTTGATTCCTATCTGGATTGAAAGACACCTTAATTATATCTATATTATATTGGGGAATTCATTTGCAAATATATCATCTATTACATTTGTTATTGCAATAAGATCTGAAATATGAAAATGTTTGTATATATATATATATATATATATATATACACAAATGTTTCAAATAAATGTATTATAATCACATATTCTGCAAATATGAATTTATATTATGTGCTATATATTGTGTACATGATTTGGATAGGTTATTTAATTATGTTAACATTTATATCATAAACCACTCCCTCCTATCAAGGCTGGTTGGCTAGACCAACTAATTTCCCTACAAAACAATACAACAGCACCACTTCTGATGTATTCAAAACCAAAATTAACATATGGGATGCACACAATTTAATAAGTTCCAAACTACCTCAAATTAATCCAAGTCTTGACTATTCCAATTATAAAATCACCACCTTATTCAAATTCTGGACATTGGAACCTAAATTCCTTGACTATCTAATAAAAGTGAACCTAAATGCAATGCATACCAACTGGTTTCTTCATTACAAAAGAGGTATAAGAAACATAGACCCCACTTGTCCAATCTACTTAACACATGTAGAAACATTTGAACACATTATGCTTTCTTGCACGGGATTGGGAAGGATTAAACCCATAATATCACAAAATAGTATTATTGATTACTATAAAATTCTATCAATCAAAGAGTGGATTAAGGAAAGAGACTTCCCCACCATTAGGATGGCAATATTTATTACATATTCTATCTCAGTGCCAAGATGTAAATTGAAGTTTAGCATTCCCCAGTCGGAAGCAAGCTCTTTCTTTCTTAGAACACTTTCAAAACTACAAAAGAAAGACAAAATGCTCTCCTCAAAGTATTTACATGAACATACATGTAATAAACTAAAGATTAGCCTTTCAAGCTAATGAACATGCGCTTTTTACGAATGTTAATAATAATAAATGAAAAGCACATATTCGTTAGCTTGAAAGGCTAATCTTTAGTTTATTACAATTTATAAACATAGCGCTATATAAATAAATGCCTCATTTACACATGAACATACATGGAAACTGTTCAAAATACCTTATCTACAAAATGACTGAAATCCTAATGATTGGTAGAGAAACACTCAATTATCTGATTAATGTATAAACATAAATTCAAAGTCCTAAACACACACTAATTTTTCTCTAACCTATGATCTGACTAAACATATATATCAGATCTCGCCTCAATCTAAACAAACTCTTAGATAACTTATAACAATATAAACATTTATAACTATCATAGAAAACTTTTGTATATACCTATTATCAATAAATCTATATATATATTTTTTTTAAAAAAAAAACAAAACAAAACACAAAATTCCAGAAATTTAGGAATTTAATTAATGAAACTAAGAAATTTCTTGCCACGATGAAAAAACAATAAATACAATTAAATGATAATGTTTAACTATTCATTTTAACATTTCGAAGTACAATTAAATGAATTAAGTTTAAATAAGAATAAGACGTCATTCAGGTTGATCATTTATAAATAATCTAGCTAGCCATGCTATTACTATTTGATAAATAAGTGCCTATATATTCCTAGATGTAGAGTAAAATTTGAGAGTAACCTCCACTACCCCATCACTTAATTAAATCTGGGGTGGGGATGGGATATTGTCATCTTCTCAATATTTCTGGTGAGTTTTGTTCTGCTGCGTCTATTTAAATTAAACCTATTTTCTATTAATTTAATACATATTAAAAATATTTTACTGTTTTAATACTATTATGATTCTAATATTTATATATTACACATGTATAATTTATTATCAGCACATTTTAAGTTTACAATTTAGGTTATTTTTTATTGGCTAATAGAATTTACAGGATTATAATTATTATCATAATTTGAAATAAGCTTCAAAATCTATATTTAAGATTATTTGTAAATAAAAAAAAATAGAATTGCTAAATACCTAAATTTATGAAGTGCATTAATTTTAATTTCATTATTTATAGCGTATTTTATTTAATGTTACTTTTTTTTTTATCACTAAGTGTAAAATGGTCATGCGGGATATTTTCAGTATGAGAAATAAAAAAGTAAATTAATCTTGGAATTTCATTCTATGCCAGATTATAGAAAGGTTTTAAAGAAAATGACGGGGTTGCTTAGCCCCATAATATATTAGACAGATATTATATTTGAAAGGCTAAACCTAAAATGTAATCTTCAAAATAATAAAATAAGAAATAATGATAGATATAGGGCACAAGGTTCTTTCAAAAAGGTAAGTGAAACCTCATCTTATTAGTCTATTGATTTATTTTTATACTAAAACTTTTGAAAGATGTGAAATCAATACAAAGACTATATATCTAGTATTTTTTTGGGCGTGAATTTTCGCACAAATCTTAAAATAAATGTCTCAAATAAATGTTAAACAATAAAAATGATAACTTCTAATATTGATTATAAATAGACTGATATTGATTTTTATATGTATTTACATGTGAATATATAACAATATATAATCATTAAATTCAGTTAACACTTAAACAATCCTAATATCAATAACAAGCAACAATCTCAACCTGTTGTCAAGGCAACCCCCATTTAACAATAAAGATGGAATCCTCCCACCTTTATTTATAGTTCAATATATTTATATACACATTAAAGATTACAAAATGACAACAGAAAATGAAATTACATATACATAGAAGTTTAAATAAATCTTCATAAGCTCGTAAATATAACCTGCTCTGAATGCAGATTAATGCATAGTCACTTATAACATTACAGAATGCAATTATAATTTTCAAATTGCACCCAAAGCATTACTTAAATAATAAAGGTAGTAATGCTCAAGGCTATATATATATATGTATGTAAATAAAATACTTTTTGGTCAAACTGTGTGTTACTTTTGCTTACTTCCCAATGTTTCAATGAAATAGCATCCACCATTATCAAGGTTAATTTTTCAATAAAAAACATTAGATCTCAAGTAGTAATGAGATTGAGTGTGAAGTAAAGAATGACATTGATTGTGAAGTATTTGAACATTCACAATATGTGAATGTTGAAATACTTCACAATCAATCTCATTACTATTTGAGATATAATGGTTTTTCTCTGAAAAGTTAACCATGACAATGACCGATGACATTTTGTCGAAACATTGGGAAGTAAGCAAAAATAACACACATTATGACCCCAAAACTATGTTATTTACATCGTATAATCATGAAAACATTAAATATAATATATATATTAATTTTAATATTTTTATGATTTGAGAATGAAAAAGCTGTGAGGAAAGTAGTTGTTATTGTAGTGAAACATCAGCTATTTAGCTATTATATTTTTACTACAAGGATGCTCCTGGAAATAATATATATATATATTGTGCCCTTTTCTATAGGTCAGAAATAGCTTATCACAGTAAATTATTAAAAAATTATAATTTTCAGAATGTTCTCTTGATGTGTTAATTATATTGTGTTAATAATATCTTAAAGTACCATTTAAAGCTAAATGAAAATACGTAATGCATAAAATTATAATGAATAACTTTAAAACTGTTAAATAAAGTTAAAAATATTATTTCATATGGTTGCAAAAGCTGGCCATAATAAATAACTCAGCTATAAATATTTAAAAGTATGTTTAAAAAGTTCAATTTTAATAGTTTTAAACTTATAGTTAAGTAAATGTTATATTTAAATTTATAATCATATTTAATAATCATAATTAATATCGTACATTTTAAAAGTAAGTTTTATGGTACTGAAATTTATATTTGATTCTATATTTTCCAAATTATATTCTTCCAAATTATATAATTGTATTATTTTATTCAATACAACAAGTGCAGCAATTATTATTTATTCCCAGCCAGAGAAAAAATCAGATAGTCTGTCTTGATTATTAATCATGTGACTTATGTAATATAGAGTTACACACACTTGCTTGCTAGAATTTATTAGTAAAGTTTGAAAGATTGTAAAATTGCATTATAGAATTGGATAGAATGATTACCTAGCATAAAGCTAATAATAAATATTAAGTTAACTATTGTTATAAAATGTTTTAAATAAGTGTAATAAAAATGAATACAGTTAATAAAAAAGTTAAATATTTTGTTTAAATAAAGATAGATAAATTAAATATTAAAAGTGGGATAATTTATTAAATAGTGTTTTAAAAAAATCTTTTTAAAGATATTTAATCAATTTAGTAAAATAATAACTGATTTAAAAGTAATATTTTAAAATATTTTTTAAAGTTTTAATACATCATAATTTTTATTTTGAAATTTAATTGTGTAAAAACTGAAACATATGCAAATTTGGTATCGAACTAAAAGTAAGAATCAACCAATAGGATAAAGTATTCTTACAGGGTATAAATACCATTGTAGTTGATTTATCAAGGGGTGATTCATAATATATTAAAGATGGCTGAATCATATCAGAAGCTATCAAGGTGATTGTAATTTTAATTTTATTATTTTAGTCAATTTTAGTGCTCTCTTATAATTTTATTTGCAAAAGCTAATAAAGAATTATTTTAAAAAAGTATTTTGCAAAAAGAGAGTGTAAACTAAAAAAATATTTTAATAACTTCATTTAATATGTGCTAGTTTTTTTTAAAAGTTTTCTTACCAGAAGTATTTTATCAAAAATCTAACTTAAAACTTCGCGATAATAAAATGGCTATACCAAGAAGTAAAATATATTCAATTTATAATATTTGAAAAATGTATATAATATTTGTTGATACAGTTTCATTAGTGCTGAACAAGAGGACTGTTCTAATGAACAAAATAGCAGTGTGGACATTGTACAAAAAACTTAAATGGAAAAAAAAAACTGTTTACCATCTAAAAGAAAGGACTCCTTATTTTATATTGTAAGATAAGCTTGTCCAAAATTAAGAAGCAGTAAGACAAGTATACTTTATGATAAAATTATAGAAATGTCAAGTTGTAAAAGTAAATGTTATATCCTTTGTGAAGGAAACATTAAATAATTCTACAAGAAATTATTTTAAGAAAAAAAAAACTCACGGAGAATATTTACTATAACGGAATATAATATTCCGTTACATTATTTTAAAATGAAAATAAAAAGATCATAAATAAAAATTGATTTATTAAAAAGAAAAAAACTTAAAAACTGAAAATTAAAAGTTGTTTAATATATATATTGTCACGCAGATGGAAAACTTAAACTATTTTAAGAAAAGGTATTTGAAAATATTTTTTTTTTGTAAAAAAGTAAAAATATAAAGATTGATATTTTAACAATAGAAATAATGTTGATTTCTATAACCTTAGAAAATGGAAATGATTGTTTTATTAATTAAATGATTGTTCGAAAGCAAACTAGCCCATGAGGCACTTAAAATAAATTAAATGGTAAGAGAATACAAAGAAATTAAATGACCAATGCAAGCATGAAAATGACAGCACGGACCATAACTGAAACATGAAAGGATTAGTGACATCTTGTTGGTTGAATCACAAGATCTAATGATAAGAGGCTAAGAAAAATATAAAAGCCAAATGATTTTTAAAATTGTTATCTGAGAGCTGACTATGAATATATTGTTATAACTACTATATTGCAGATTTTCACGATGTGGAAGTCTGCAATAAATTTAATTTTCCGGACAACCAGCTGAGGCCTATTGATGACAGTTCCTGACCAAATGCATGGCAAGTCACAGTTTCATTTCAAAGAAGGACAAAATCTATGAAAGTGATCACAAAGATGGACTTCTAAATCTGCTAAATCCGTAAAGTATGAACTCTTGTGTCTATCTAATAAGAACTTTCCTAAAATTGCAATTAATTAATAGCTGAAAATAAGAACTCTTATCTGACTTAAAAATGCAAATTCAATTGTTAATATTTTTTTATGTAGATGTTTAAGCAATCATTTCCATTTCATTTTTTTGTGTGTGTGTATTATGTTTTAACTAAAATGTATTAAATTTAAAGTCGGGTGTAGATAGGTGCATAAATAAAGATTAATAACTATGTTTAAATTCGTTTATGTTTAATTTAAGGGATTTTAATTTCAGGCTATTTGTTTCATAGTTAGGGCAATGCTTGTGGAGGGATATATGGGTGTTATATTAATGTAATGTGAAGCATGTTTAGCATACAGGGCAATGTGCCCAACTGAATGCATGACCCCAAAGAGGCAGTCATATCATTGAAATGGTCGCAGATGTATTTCCTGCGCCATTGACCCCTTCTAGCTCTATGGACAGGGATTTATAAGATGGTAGAAAGACCGCTCTCCCCCATATGTAGCACTCTTTAAAAAAATATATATACATGATTCCTTAGTCAGACAGATGTACATTCCTGCTCTAGACATGGATCATTTCCTTCAAATAATATCACGCTGTTAGATGCACATTTCTGTCAGCATGGTTTTATGCTATCATCTTCATATTGCATTGATTGTGACTATATATCTGGAAGCAGGCATTGGGTTGGCTATGAACTTTTAGTCTGAGATTGAATGAATGTTTTGATAAGTTTTTAAGTGGAAAAAAATCTATGTAGACTATCTATACTCGACATGCTAAAGTAAAATATAATTTAAATATCCATCTGTGTGGTCTATTTAAAATAGTAATTTAAAATTAAAAAAAAAATTTAATGTTAAAATCTAAAAATAAATTTATTCCTCAATTTTAAATGTGCATTAATAAAAATCTATTTGTGTGTTAATTACTGGCAGTGGCTTCTTTTATTTTATTGTTTTAAATATTAATATATTTTGAGAATTTAAATCTATTAAAACTTATAAAAATGTTTAAATTCTCTGCTACTCTATGAGCTAGTGACATTAAGCAAACGGTCAGAATAATATATATAAAATTTTTTTTTGAATCTTAACTTACGTATCTGCCTACTATATAAATTTTTCTAGGTTCAAATGCCTAGATGGCATCCTCGTATGGCAGATATGTTAAAGGCCCCATTTCAGTGACCGTTAAATTACTAAAGTGTATATATTATAAAAAAACCTAAAGTCTCAAAGGGTTAATACGCGCTTATAAAAGTTTGTTTTGGAAAACCTGAAAATTAAGATAATAATAAAACACTGAAAATAAGTACTAAATGGAAATAAATTCACTAAGGAAGAAACCTATAAAGAAAGTAGATATATGATTAAATAAAAGGATGGAACCATGAAAATATATTTCTATTGCACAAAAGTTTATCAGATAGATTAAGCTAAATCAAACAGAATATAATGCATTACTACTCCTATATGGGAAATTTAAAAAGCTTCATGAGATTATTTTTTTAGTATTATGATTTCAATAATCATCATTCTGGACTACAGAAGTTCTAAACTATTATTTTATTAACTATTCCAGAATAGATTGATGATTATTTTGTTTAATTTTCAAGATTTAAAAAGACGTTGTATTTATTTTTTACTATGATTTTTTTTTTTAATTGCTCACTGTCACCCACCTGACAATTGTTCATTGTCAAGCAAGAGAAGGATAGCAATGGGGGAGATTGTAAAATTCTCTTGAAGTGAACATTTTTTTTTTTTAAAAAAAACCTCTCCAGAAAATAATAAACATTTTTGAACTTTATCAAGAACCTTGTCAATTGAAGAATTAATTGAAGATATATGTAATTATAGTCTTGATTTTTTTTTATATTATTTATTGACTTAGTTTAAATGTAAATTTTTGATTAAGAAGAATAGGAACATGAATATTAATTATTTATGGTATTAGAATCCTATAGCATAATATTTAATAGTTTAAATTAGAACATTTAAATAGAAGCACGGATGTATATTTTTATGTATGCGATGTTATATTTAGTTGGAGAAAAGAAGACTGCAAAAGTGATAATGATGAGCTAATGTCACTTGGTAACAACTAATGAGTTATTGATATTTATTATGATGTATTTTCTTGTTTTTCTTTTTTACAGATTGCCTATGTAATAATGAATGAAGTATAAATGTTTTAATTATATGTAAACACATTTTTATACAACATTTTAAAACATTGTGAGTTCAGGATTTATTTGGAATATGCATACTATGATTTTATAATAGTAATATAACCCAACATGATAATAAATATTTGTGTGATTCTTTGTAAAAAACTTTCATATTATTGGATGTTCAAGTATTATCTGATTAGTTTGTATGTGGTTAAGAATATAGAATAATGAAGTAAGCAAACTTTTCTTATAGATTAGTAAGATTGCTCTAATTATAGTTGAATTTTATTTATTATTTGAATATGCAAACTAGTAATTTGTCGATGTAAGACCTGATAAATCTTTAGGAAATAATAGGATAGTGACCTGGTATTAGTAATATGACAAACAATGAATCCAGGAGATTATTAAGTTAGGATATTTAGGGAATATGAAGAATATTTTATAATATTTGTAGATGTGCATTCAGTTAATAAAGCCCTGTAATTGCATATTTATTTTGGACAGTGTTTATTTTTCTTGGAGTATTGATGTTCAATAAAGCTAAAGGAATAGCTTGGCATCATTTATAGTATTTGAGGACATTAGACAGAATAGGTCTTGCCTCTAGTTTTATAAATACACTGCGCCATGATATTTCGATATGAGTTATACTCTAGTTTTCCTTCCCTATCCTTCAAATCTATTCACTATCTAGATTTCCAAAAAGTAGCTACATCATACAGTATGATATATTTAAAAGAAAATAATAGATGATTTAGAGTTAAAGATATGAAATTCTTTGGAATGAGATGAGTTCATTTACTTGTATGAAGAAATAGAATTTGTACGAATTGGAATTGAAAATCCAATGGACTTCAAATGAAAGAATCATAAAATATGTTATAGATTTATTTTATCTTGGAAATAAATATAAGATCTTAAGAATAAAGTATGTAAAGCAAAGTTGTTTTTGAAATATTAAATAATATTAAAATATTTATTTCAATTTTTAAAAAATGAGTACTGCATATTTTTAATATAATGCTATAGAGTAAAAAATGATCTACACAATAAGTTTAGTTACAATTTATATTTATTCAATAATAGAGAATGTATCAGTAGTTATAATTATATAGTACTATAATATTGTTATAATGGAATGTATCATAGTTAATAAATACAGTGTAGTGAACAATAGTATCCATAATTTAGAAATAAATTATCAATAGATATTTACATGATATCGTTAATATTGCTAAAGTGAAATTGTCTAGTAAAAAAAAAGATATCCATGTTCTCGATTAGTATTATTTTATGTTTGTCCGTACTATGTTTTCTATGGATTTTTAATAAAAAAAAGAAGCATACTTGAATAATAGCTAAAGGATGTAAAATATATTTTGAGTAAGCATTAAATAAATGTATTTTTTTTTATATATATATAAGATTGATCAAACAGGGATTAATAATATTGTATTATTTTATCTTTTTTTTTTTTGATTTAAGTCAGAGTAAAGACTTAACACGGTTCGAATATAAAGAATGTATAATGGTACAAATCTTTAAGATGTTTTAAATGTGCATATTGTAAATAAATTGTTATGTTGTTAATGTTATAATAAACTTTGTTAAAATTTGTTTTCTCAAAATTTGTGTGTTTGGTTTATTATTTTTTCCAATTTCATGAATTTGAACACAGAGTTAATAAAATTAAACACAATATTTTTTGCACAGAAATAAATAAATAATTATTTTAAGAATTGGAATATTTATTATGTAATCATATTTACAGTATTTTATGGTCATAAATCAGTTATCATAATAATACATTGAATTATATGCTATCCGTTGCCACACACCTTTGTTTGTCAGATTATCAAATGCTACCATGTATTTATTACATTATTACATGAAGATAAAAGATTATATTATATTATTTCATTATTTTGTTATGGTAATAAAAATATAGTGAAAAGAAAAGATATACGAAATTAGTTCATACAATGATGATGATGATGATTATTATTATTATTATTATTATTATTATTATTATTATTATTATTATTATTATTATTATTATTATTATTATTATTATTATTATTATTATTATTATGATGATGATGATGATGTTTCAAAGCAAAACTTTATTGAATCCAAAAAGTTACAGAGTCACATCTAGTACTATATTGATTTGTTACAAATGCAAAACAGATTACAACTTTCAGTATAAAAGTCTTTATCATTTCTGCATACTTTCTTTCTTGTTTTTAAATTTGGTCCTCTATTTAGTTCAGTTTATTCTTGCATCTTTTTGAAGTTGGAAAAAATGCTGATGTTGAAAATGTCATCATCTATCATATTGGAGTTTATATTTTATAGACTGGATCTTTGTTTCAAGTGTGACCATGTGGCTGCAAACACATCTGGTTGAGCTAGGATGCTGTCTCTTTTTCTGAACAGTTCTAGTTTTATTGAAAATGTTGCTGGGTGGTGTTGAGGGTTATTAGCAAGTGCAAAAGTGCATCTAGTACACCAGTAGGCATAAAGGCTATATGTTGCTGCACGAATAGCAGGGATGTTGCCTTTTTTAAATTTATTTATTATTTCATCAATTGAAATGATGGACTTTCTGTATGTGGTAAACATTGTGCGACGTATTGTTTCTAGGGCACTGCAGGAATGAAGAAAATGATCTTGTGTCTCTTCTTCTCTATGACATAGCCCACACATGGGGTCTATATTTGTATAGAATCTACGAAATCTAAGGAAATGTGTGTTGTCAGTAGAGCATTTAGATTAAGCTTAAGTAGAAATCAAACAATTTTGGTTCTAATGACCATTTTCTGAATTGTTGCAGTAGTTGCCTGTTGTCTATTCCAAGAACTGATGGATGTAGATTAAGTGTCTGGTTTGGGTATAGTATATTATAAATGTCCCAGTATGTATACTTGTTGTCATTATTGAGTGATATTTTGTTGTATATTGGCTTGAGTGCTTCAATCAGTGTGGATAGATATCCATATGAAGGGGGTGGTCTGTCTGTGGGTATTATACTGATTACACACTCCAGGTCTGGAAATCTTTTTATGGTTGCTGTTGTTAGATTTACTGATTTCTGTGTGTAAAAAACATTGATTGTATGGAGTCCAAGTCCATTGTTATGTGGTGGTCTGCTCAGATTTTTTATAGAGATTGCCACTGTCTTTCTCTTCCATATTAGTTTGTTACAGATTGATGAGATTTTAGATATGAATGTTTTTGCAAATTTGATTATAGCATCTTTTTTTAATTTATTTTGAAATTTTTTGTCTCATTCCATTGGTTCCAAGGTAGAATGGGAAACCAAGGAAAGCAGATGGTTTACCATTAAACATCTCTGTACTGTGCTTGCCTGTGTATATTGACCATGCAGCAGTTTTATTTGTGTTTCATTTTTAAATTAAAATTTGAGGTATAATTCTTGATTATCTTTTGTAATATGGGGAGGTTCATTTTAGAGGGGAGGAAAACAGTTACATCATCCATATAGGCTATGCATGATATATTTAAAGCAGTGTTTGGGATTTGAATGCCTTTTATTTTTTTCTGTATCTCTATTAATAGAGGATTTATATATATATATATATATATATTGTAAAGAGCAAGGCACTGAGAGGAGATCCTTGTGGGATGGATTGACTCAGTCTGAAGGCTGGTGAATTTTTTCCATTCAATGTGATGTGAATTTCATGGCTGAGTAGCAGATTGGCTATTATATATAGTAGGGATGGAGGTATTGTTCTTTTTTTCAGCACATCTAATAATTTGGCTATGAGTACTGAGTCAAATGCTGCCTCAATGTCTAGCTGAACTATAATTGGTGCATATTTCTTTCTTTTTTTTTTTACTACTTCAATTATTGTTTTGTACATTAAGGCACCCTGGCCAATGGATGATCCTTTTTTGGCATATTGTGCTGATGATAACACAGGGAGTATGTGTTGTTCTATTTTCTCCTTTATTACTCTTTCAAGAATTTTTATTCCTAAAGGTCCCATTGAAATTGGTCGTAGATTAGATAAAGATGATATTGCTGTTGGTTTTTTGTTAAATGGAACCATTGCAATTGGATATAGACTTTGTATGTTGCAAATTTTTTGGGATATGTAATTGGCTAGATCGCACAGGTATTTGGCTGTGAAGTGACTAAGATGTTTGAACACAAATTTGGGAATTCCTTGTGGTCCTGGGTGACATGTGTTTGTTATTGTTGCAAGTTGAAATACAATGTCAGTTGTTTTTATTGGTGTGTCTGTTTCAGGGTCTCCAAATATGTCTTCATTTGGTATGTACACTCTTTGTTTTTGCAGTTTTTTTTAAAGTGTTGATATATTGGGTTTATCATGTTATGTCTAGCTGTTATAGAGCTATCTATTTCAAGTGCCATAGGCACTCTGACTGTGGATGGGTATCCTAGTGCCCACAGTATATATGCTCTGGTCCAAGTGTGTTGTTGTGTAAGGTATTTTTTTATTTTTTATTGCTACATATTGCTTTAGTGTGTTGCATGTATTGTTATACATTTCTGTAAGTTTTTTAATTTGTGTTTGATTATCTGTAGTTGGTCTTGAAATGGTTATTCTTTTATGTAGTTCATCTGCCAATGCTAATAATCTGGTGGGGGGTGTTGAATTGCAAGTAATATGATTGATGTTGAAAGAAAGTATATTGGTGAATTCTATATACTTTTGTACTGGATCGAGTGACATGTTTTGAAGTTTTTGGAGCATTATATATGTTTCTGAATATAGGAATTCAGTTGTTTGTGCTGGAAGAAGTATTCACATAGTCTTTTGAAGGGCTATTGTTGTATTCTGTATTTTTGTTAGGTCAAGGGTGATGAACTGGCCAGCATGATCTGAAATTATAGATGGACAGAGTTCAAGATTAAAATAATGATGTAACATTGGTGAGTAGAAACACAAATCAATAAGTGACTTATATCTATTGTTATTAAATGATATTGAGTTTGATGGGAGAAAACCTTCAGCACTCATAAGTGGGATAGTTATTTGATGGATCCATTTGGTGACAAAAAGTTGGTAGGTCATGTTGAAATCTCCCAGGAGTATTATGGGATTTGGTGTTGCTGTAAGCATTGAATTTATTGTTGCTATTATTCTGGAGATGATGACAGGGCCTGGTGGTATATAGACAGATACTAGGTTAAGTGTGATATTTTTATGATGGAGTGTTATTATGATAAGATTAGAGTCAATATATATAATTTTAAAAGAATCAAAAGGGCAGTTGTGGGATATTATTATACCTGTGCCACCTGATGGTGATGATGATTGCCTTGAGCTTGCACAAAACCCTTGGCTGACTAAATATTTTGAAGGATCAATTTGAGAGTCGCTGTATATTTTTGTCTCCAATAGCCCTAGTATGTGTGGTTGTGTTGTATGTAACCATTTTTTGAGTTCGAAAAGTTTTTTGATGGCATTTAAGCCTCTAATGTTGAGTGATGCAATAAATTGCATCTTCATGTTTCAGGATAATTTTATAACAGAGTATTGATTTTTTTTTTAATTCTAAATTTTTGTTTATATTGCAGTAGATGGATGCTGACACTTATTTAAAACTTGGTAGGGATTATTATCAGTTTTTCTTTCATTTAATATTGGTTCAGACTCTATACAGGCAATTTGTGATGAAACTGAACAGTTGCCCATTTGTTGTTGGCTTAAATCCATTTCTATTTCATCATTTTCTAAGTTGTATATGTCTGATGAGTTGTGCTTTTGGTCTGTTTTTTTTGCCTTTTTGGATTCATGGTTTTTAGGTGGTCTAACTGGCTTTCTTTTTCCCTCTAGTGTATTCTCTTGAATGGGTGGAAGAGGGGGTTCTATTGCATCCATTATGTTTGATGCAGTTTTGTTTATTATTGTGGTTTGTTTTATTAATGGTGTACTTATATTATCTTGATTTATATTTTCATTATATAGCTGTGTGTGTTTATTTTCTGTTTGTTGATTTTTACTTGGTACACCTTTTGTTTTATTGAGATGCTGATCCTGTGGTGTAATTACTTCATTTTGTGTTTTATTTGAACCTTGGGTATCTATGTTAGTTTTTGTATTATTATTTTTTTGGTTAGTCTTTGGGATTGACAATTCTGCTCCGTTATCATCTTTGTTTGTGGGTGTTTGAACCTGTTTCTTTCCGATTTCTATTATTGGGTTGTCAATGGATGTAGTGTTATTAGGAATTTTATTTTCATCATCAGTGGGTTGTTCTGGGGAGAGGATTTTGGTTTGTTCACAGTGATTGCCTTTTGTGTTATCGCATTGAGTTGCTAGGTGGCCTCTCTGTCCACAGCCAAACAAAGTGGCTTTAAACCTCTTATGTGACAAGAGAGTGTTGCTTCATGATCTGTAATTTGTGTTGGGATCATCGCAGCATCTATGTTTTTATGGAGTTTTATTTTAAATTCAAAACGATTACTACATATCGGTATAGGTGTGTCTTTTAAATAAATTGGCTGTAGGGCAATTACTTTTCCAAATGGGTTTATTATTTTTTGAAAATCTTGTAAGTTGTATTTAAGATAAGTATTTTTTATCACTCCAGTAATAATATTTTTTTAGTTTTCATCTATAATTATGAGTGCGTAATTATCGAGTGCTAAAATAGTGGATTGAAAACATTCTTTTTGCTGCTGAGTATAAAAATCAATTGTTATATATCACGAATTTGGATGGTCTGCGATACAAGAGATTGTTTCCCATAGAGCATTTTGCGTAATTACTTCATATAATATAGCTTTTGGGAAATGATATAATGAGCATTGATTATCTGTTACTGTGAGTACTAGTGATGTTGGTGAAAAAAACCTGCGAAAAGTTTCAAACAGCATATGAGGTACCATATCATTGAAATGGTCCATCACATTTTCAAGCATTTCTTTTGTCCAGATTGCGGGTGGGGGTTGACATTCCTCTTGAGTATGTAGATCTAGATTTTTTATATCATTTGGATTTGTTCTTCGGAAACACGGTATTTGGGTTGGTGCTGTAATATTGCAGTTGCTTTTAAGTATTTTTGCATACAAAATAGGCGATGTTGAAACAAACAATGTTGTTAATTTCGTATTGGTGCTTAACTCGCTCATGCTTGACTGGGCAATAGCCATGAATTATTATTCTGACTCAAGTCAGTTTTTTTTTTAAAAAAAGATATGAATACACACTGATATTTAAAAAATACTCTTAATCTATTATTTGATTTGATTTGTTCTGTATTCCGTTTGTTTTGTGAATAATAAGTTGAAACAAAAGAAAAATATAAATACTTACATCGGAGAGCTTAAAGATTGCTTCTTACCTCAGCAGAGATTTGCTGCGGGATCTATTCTTCTTCTTCTCCTTCTTCTTCTCCTTTTTCTTCTTCTTCTCCTTCTTCTTCTCCTTCTTCTTTTTCTCTTTCTTCTCCTTTTTCCTTCTCTTCTCTTTCTTCTTCTTTTTTCTTCTACTTCTTCTTATTATTTCTTCTTCTTCTTCTACTCCTTCTTCTCCTTCTCCTTCTTCTTCTCCTCCTTCTCCTTCTTTCTTCTTCTTCTCCTTCTTCTTCTCCTTCTTCTTCTCCCTCTCCTCCTCCTTTTTCTTCTTTTTTTCTTCTTCTCCTCCTTTTTCTTCTTTTTTTCTTCTTCTCCTCCTCTTTCTTCTTCTCCTTCTTCTTCTCCTTCTTCTCTTCCTCCTTCTTCTCTTCCTCCTTCTTCTCTTCCTCCTTCTTCTTCTCCTCTTTCTTCTTCTTCTTCTTCTCCTCCTCCTTCTTCTTCTCCTCCTTCTTCTTCTTCTCCTCCTCCTTCTTCTTCTCCTCCTTCTTCTTCTCCTTCTTCTTCTTATTCTCCTTCTTCTTCTTCTCCTCTTCCTTCTTCTTCTCCTCCTCCTCCTTCTTCTTCTCCTCCTTCTCCTTCTTCTTCTTCTTCTTATTATTATTTAAGGGTAGTCGATTATGACATAAAATCCCGTCTCATATTTTACTACTGTAATTTTATTAACTTAGAATAAATTTTAGGAACCTGAGATTTTATTGAGCTAAATTAATATGAATAGAAAGATTAAGATTTAATTATTAGCTTAATCTTAGTGAGTAGAAGTTATTAAAATCTTTTACTATAAGTTTATTTATTTAAAATAGTAATAAAGTGGGATAGTGTTCTTATGCCATTGAGGTAGTATCCTGTAGGATATTGGCTCAATGTATTCTATCTTGTCACCTGTATTTTCACTTCCAAGTCTCATGTAAATATTAAATATTTATTTAATTTATTTTTATAAGATGAACCTTATTTGTATTTTAAATATGAGCTAGTGTAACATTTAATTTTAATGCTGAATATTTTATTTATTAATTATTAACTGAGCTAGAACTCGTTTTATTTAATATAATATACTGCTCGTAAGTGGAGATGCAAACGGACCAGGTTAGAATATATATATATTCTAATTCTTATAAACATAGCCCATATGATAAATGAAAGTGGCTATTTTTATAAAAACAAGATAGCAAATGCAAATTGGTTAGTTTTACATTTTCAAAGCAAAACCTGATAATAGAAGATAATGCATTAGTACAAATACTGTACAAAAAGTTGATCATTCCCATTTTTATATATTAAAAGAATTATATTAATATTCATATGAGGATCTAATGGAGTATAGTTAGTAAATATTCCTGCTATTTTAATGATGTTGACTTAATCTGAGTCAAATCAAATATCACTTTCTAAAGATTCCAGTTGAGTTTTGAACATTTCTTTCAGGTAGAACTCCTATAGAAACTCACATAATTATCTAATATTAGATGATGTATGGATATTTTTAACTTGGTAATCAATATTTTTTTATTCAATGTTCATTTATAATAGGTGTTTTGAGAAGTTTTTACCTTACATTTTGTTATTTAACAACTATGTGATATATATATATATATATATATATATATCACATATATGTTATATATATATATATATATATATATTGTAACAGTATGGAAATAGTGATCCCACAAGTTGGGTGACAATTGCAACTGTACGGTAATAGTGAGGTTTAAATAGCAGAATCTGAGATTACATTATCCCATAATTAGAAATCCATTTGTAAAAGTTCACCATATTATAAGATGGAAAATAATCAAAATATAAAATTAAATATAAAAGGAGTGATAATGAATATAATGAGCATAAGAGATCAGCATAAAACTAACTATAAGTTCACCAGCATTACACAAAAGTAATAGTCATTCATTATCATGAATAATCAACAACAAAAATAAATCAACGGTCAATCTTGTGACTATTATTGAAAGTGTTACACTATAGACAAAGCTAATTACTTAGCCACTGCCAAACCTATGGCAGAAATAGAAACAAGAATTATTTGGATGCATATGTAGGTGCTACTACAAACAAATGCAACAATAAGTTAAATAATGCCGAGATACTAAGCATATTTTAACCATCATCAATGCTCTGGCCATGTAATACCATTAATCAACTGGTCAACTATGACTAAATTTCTAAAGAAGTAATAAGTAAAATGAGATGTAGTGCATGGACATTAAAGGATATCTCTTTTGCACCAACTAGAATCATCACAATCTGGAAGTTCATAACCCTAAACATAAATCCTTATCCCATATAACTGTTATGCACAAATCTAGCTCAGGAAGAAAGAATTTTATAAATTATTACTGTAAGCAAGTGATAAGTAAATAAATATAGCAGCTTATCATAAATCACTTTAAATAATTCTTAGGTTTACCCTACTATAAGTAAATAGTTTTATTGGAATCATTATAAAAAAATCCTAGAACACTAAGCTGTCATAATATAAAGTCACACACACTGCAATTTATGAAACAGAAATTGGATTGAATAAAGAAATTAATATTGCAAAATATTTTTTAAAATAATTTTTTAATAACTAATTGATTAACAATAAACAATAAAATAACATAATAGTATGGAATTTTAAACATTCATTTCATCAAAAAATATATTTTTACAAAAATTATAATCAATTAGTTGATTGGTATTCTTAAATTAATTTTAATGAAATTATTTCTTTGAAATAACTAAGTGTTAGAAAAACAATATGTTCATAATCAAGGATAACAATATTTGATTTAGCTTAATTAAACTTTTGTTAAATTTTTGGGAGAAAAAATGAATGAAAAAAAAAACATGTATCTAAAAAAAATACAAAATATTAAATTTTTTAAAATCTCTTTCATAATTTTGAAGAGAAAATTGACTGGATTAATAAAAACATATGTTTCACAATTTGAAAACATTACTAAAATTATTTAAAATTATCAATTCTTACAAAAAATATTACTTTTATGTAAGAAAAAAATCTCTTTTTTACATTAATAAAAATACAGTGTGCACACAAAAATACCTTTAACAATGGTTTGATTTTTCTTTTTGTGGATTCCATCTTTCCAATTATAATTTTCAGTTTTCCAGGTTGACTTTTCTTCTTGAAGGCATGTACACATGAACATGATTAATTTGTCCTCTTCTTGGTGTGAACTTCATTTCCAGGTTTACAACAGCAAAATTTTATCCATTTTCTTTTAATAAATTTCCCAGATGTGACTAACACAGCCAGAGACTCATGCTCTTGGTTGAAGACAAGGTTGAAAATTACTTTAAGGAGTAGAATATTTTCTATATTTTATTCCAATGAAGGTAGGTTACATGGAGGAAGATGATGTCTAGCTTTTAGTGGAATTCTAGCACATGGTTTTCATTGTACAAACCATGTTTATGACTAAACTCATAGTATGCTAAAATCTTAGTCAAAACTTCATGCTATTATATACAATATTTTGGTAAAGACTTCTGCTTCTTACATCTTTATCAGTTGGATTAAAATGACTTCTCTGTCTTCAACAACTAAGTTAGGAATAATTTTTCTACTGTCTTTTTCAGCAGCTGGATTAACACTTGAATATTCTTTTCAACTACTAGGTAAGGAATATCTTTTCTCACAAGATTCTAGAGGTTTTTCATCTATTTATACCCCCATTATTTTTTCTAGAACAATGTTGTCTACTAACCAATCACAATCTTCCTCTAACCCAATAATTTTTATAATAACCAATTAGATAAATTATTTTCAATACAATTGTTCATCTATTTTCTTATTTAATCATAGACATTGAAAAACAAGTCAAGAACATAAATTAAGATCATAAAAGTCTTGACATTACTTTCTAATTAATAAAATTTTCTTCAAAAAAGAAAAACAAGGTAATCAATTAATTACACTGATTTGATATTTTTGTAATGAAGAATGATAAAAAGAAAAACATCAATTCTAATTAAAAATAAAATTTACTAAAACTATTAAAAAAAATTTTTCTTTTAAAAAATACTCTTAAACATAAAAAATTATCTCTCTAAAAGTTTAAAATTATTATCCATCAAATAATTTACAAAAAAAAATAAATTATTTCTTCTCTTAATACATTTTCATAGCTTAAATTAAAAATATTAATTGATTATAATTAATGAAGAGAGAGAGAGAGAGAGTTAAAAACTTGTTTCCATTTTTTTATAGTTTTCTCTCTTTTAAACAAATATTCCCATTTTAAAATCATATTATTTAACAAACTTGATGTCTGAAAATTCTCATACTATCATATTGGGATTTAAAATATTTATTCAATTGAAAACCTATTGTTATAATAAAATATATACATGGAAACATTAAATATTCTCCTTTAATTAAATAACCCTAAACTAAACTAAGGAACATGCTGCCTACTATCTAATTATTTTTAATGCAGCTTTGTAGCCAACTGGTTACAGTACATATCTAATAAAACAAATAAAACTAAATGACATAATTTGCAAAAAATCCTGGATGTAATCTGTTAATAGGCTAAAATGACACCCTTTCTGGTAAAAAACCTTGCAAAAAAACATAGCATCTGTAGTAAAAAATACAGTATTTTGAAAAAGTAGTAATAATTATTTATTCAACAGTAAACTTGTTCTGACACAATTAAATATATATTAAAGAAAAAAGTTGCATTTAAGAAATACTTATATAGGCTTACTTAACATGGGTAAAAATAGAATGTAATTTTGTGAGTAATTTTATAGTTTTTGTTAAAATATATAAATATAACTCATAAAAATTAAAATTTTTTTTTTTTTGAAATTAACTGATCTTCTAGAATCTTTATGTAGGTAATGTAAATGTTGATTCTAAAATTGGAAAAAGCTTATGATATTTTGATTTTTCAGCATTTTTTTTTGTCATTGGATAAAATACTTGGAAAACTTTGATAATAGATTATTTGTTTACTACATTATATTTATCTTTGGCAATAAATAATCAGCTGTTTGAACTAGAACTTAGATATACACATATACTGTAAGAAGTTTTACATAAAATTATAAGTGACAATTTTATGCAATACATTAAATGGAGTTAATTTTAATTTCTATATATATTTTATATGCCATTTTTTTTAAATTTTATCAAACTTTAATGTAATAATATTGGATTTTCAAAAATGTCTTCTATATGTAGTATGAAAAATGTATTAGAAGTAAGTATATTTCCGTAACATTCATGAAAAGTATATGGATAAGCAGAGTGATCCCCAGATGTTTGATGCCAAAGTTAATAGGTGGGCTGTGACCCACAACACTCTAATGTATAATTATATATGCCAATAAATAAAGTGATAAAAATACTCAAACATTTGAAATGATAAATTTGACTCATTCTCATGCCTTTTATTGAAAGATTTACTTTGCAAATAGAAAAATAAACACATTTTAATCTACTATTTCTAGTTCTTATAATAGCAGTAAATCTAACAAATGGTATTAATTAGGTAAAGCAATGTTTCAATATTTATTTGTACAGGTATTAAAAAAAGTAGTAATTAGCTATACCTTCTGAAGTTAAATTATTAACTATGATGGATGAGCTTGTAATAAGATCTAAATATGAATAGATGTTTTTTCTAATTAATATCACTTTCCATGCTCACTATTCTTATAAGAAATAAGAAATGCAAATAAAAATAGATTAATTTTCCATTTGCAAAGTAAAAACTGCTAATAAAGAGCAATGGATAACATAATCAACACTCAGATAGTTTATATATCAATAATTTATAAATTTAATATTTATAGATAAAATTATATTACAGAAGCATGCTTTATGTTATTTTGTCAACTATAACAAATTTCTATAAAATTTAAAAGTAAATATTATTTATAAATTAATCTCTTTTAATTATTATATTCAAGGTGTTAAAAGCGAGATACTCTCTCCAGCTTTGTAAGCACCATATTCCATCTAGATGATAAATCAATTTTACTCTGAATATGAATAATGTTGACAAAGATATGCTTATAAACATTGGAGCTCATTTCCATTATTCAATATTTACAGTGTTTTTAATTTATAGCTGGAGGGAGGGTTATTTACTCTCTTTGTTCATGCATACATTGAACTGTGTTTACTTTAAAGTTTATATACACTGATGTTGTTGATTATTATTGATATTGATATTGTTTAAGTAGTGGCTGCTTTCATGTATTTATATATATATATATAATAAAACAAGTATATAAATATTATATAAGTAGTGGCTGCTTTCATGTATTTATATATATATATATAATAAAACAAGTCATAAATTTCATAACTTGCTTTTAAGCTTGCATTTAATGATCACTAGATGGAGCTTATCAATAGCTCTAATCAAGCTTTATTTTATAAGTGCCAAAAGCGAAAGAATTCAAAATCTCTATCAGAAAGTCCCTCTCTCCAGACCAATTGGTTTTGAGCTTGTGGCCCACCTCAGTGGAGCACTGAGACTCTAGAAACTAAATCTAACTTTTTTTAACTGACTTTTGAGTTAGTATTTTAGATCTAGTTTTTAGAGTCTCAGTGTTCCACTGAGGTGAGCCACAAACTTTCCGATAGAGATTTTGAATTCTTTCTCTTTCGGCACTTATGAAATAAAGCTTGATTAGAGCTATTGGTAAGCTCCATCTAGTGATCATATATATATTGTAACGATATATAAATATGTCGTTACATTTATTTAAAATAAAAACTTAAAAGTTCGCAAATAAAAGTAAAAAACTAAACGCTAAAATTAAAATATTGTTAAACGTATATACATTCGCACAGATGCCAAACTTTAAAAATATTTTTTTAAAAAAACAAATAAGTATTTGAACGTATTTTTTTTTATAAAAAAAAAGTACAAGATTTAAAAATAAAAACAGGTATTAATTAATGTAATCTGTAAATGGAAATGATTGTTTATAAATTGTTTGAAAAGCAAGCTAGCCATGGGCTCTTGTATAATTAAAATAATCTGATGAAAGATAGATAAGAAAATAAAAATAAATTAGCTTGACCAATGGAAGCACCAAGCCTCAGCCCGGACCCGAACGAAAATTTGGATTAGTGACATCTTTGTTCATTCAATCTGGAGATTTACTATAAAAAGAGAAATATTGAGTTCCAGACAGTTTTTTCCGGACTTGATTTGATGAGAACGGTAGGACGCACTTGCCGTTCTCTCTCATTTTATTTTTTTTGTTTGTTTTAAAAAAAATATAAAATGAAAAGATTGTGATACAAGAATGGAACCAGCTAATGCTACCTCCAGAACATTATCTTCCAATGGAGACGTCGCAGGAATTAAAAATAGGAACCTGGACTCTTCTACCGTAAGCTAAATTGACATGAACTCTAAATTGAAAAATAATTAAGAACTTTCGTTCAAGCTTATGAACTTCTATCTGACTTTTTTTAAGTTTAAAATCAAATTAATAATGTTTAATTTTATATGTTTTCCGATTGATAAAAATCATTTCCATTTTTTTTTCTTTCTTATTGTATAAATTGTTTATTGTTTAAATTTTAATTGATGAAATTTAAGGTTGGGTATAGACGTTGCATAGATTCGTTAGCGGTTGATAATGTTGTGGTTTTCACATTCGATTAGAATATATGTCAACGATATCACTGCAAGCATCTTACGATGAATGCTAATGGGATTTGTATATTCCCTATGCAAGTGACGTTTATTGATGATTTTGTCTTTTGATCGGTTGTGTTTAATTTGGAATGTTTTTGACCGTGGAATCCGTGCAGCTGATCTGTACTCAACATTTTAAAACAAATTTTATAAAATGCATTTGTGCGAACGTATCTAAATGTTAAATTTAAGTCGGGTGTGAATGGCTATATAGATTTGTAAAGTTATATTAGGGGAGGGTAATCTTAGGTTATTTGTGTCGTTGTTGAATTGGGTCAATGGATTGGATATATTTGTGTAATTAGTAGATGTAGTATAAGTTTCGCTACGTGCAGAATCGCTGAATACACCGCACCAACCCTTTGCCTATGGATGGGATTGTAAGTCGGCAAAAAGGATCGCGGTCCCTTTCCTATGGAGTTTTTATTTTATTGTTCTTCTTGCTATACAGATGTCATATCCCTGTATTGGACAAGAGTCAATGTTTTCTCTAACTATACTGTTCAGATGTCCTTTCCTGACAGTATAGTATATTTGTGCTGTTGTATTTTCATGCTACATTGAATATACAAATGTATCAGATGGATTGATGCCAGTTTGACTGCGAATTTGAGCCTAAGGTTAAATCAGGGAAGAATATTTTCTTTTCAAATGCAAATCTATGTAGTCTATTCATACTTGACCATCTAAATAAAATATTAAACACATTGAAATTTATGTAAATGTACAATGAAAGAGTAATATAAAAATCTAAAAATGTTAAACCGATTCCTCGAATTTAGAATGATTTTATATGTGCGTAAATAAATATTTTTATGTGTTAATTTCTGGCAGTGGCTTTTATTCTTTTATATTTAGGATATAAAATTTATATTTTATTTATCTCTGCGTCTCCACTGAGCTAGTGACTTAGGCTAACGATTGGAATATTTAAATAAAGTGGAATCTTAACAGCGCGTATCTGCCTACTTTATAAATTTTTCTAGGCTCAAATGCCTAGATGGTGCCCTGGTAGTTGCAGATATTGTTTTTGCGGTTAGATTCGATCTTCACTTTCATTTCGATCGTTATAATATATATGTATATTATAATGAGCATGCCAATAGCTTTTAACAAGCTTTTCAGAATATTCCAAGCCCTGACCAGTTTCATGTCTAAAAGCATGAAATCAGTCTAGAGATAGGGGTATTCTGAAAAGCTTGTTAAGGACTATCGGCATGCTAATTATATAACATTTGTCATACAAGCTTATTAAATTAAGTCATGTGATATATGACTTGATTTCCTTGCAATGTATATATATATAAATGATATATTATGTAGTTACATTCATATATAATTTATTGTAATAAAAATATATCAATATTTAGTATTTAATATATTAATAAATATATTAATGCATGCACATTAATACATTTATTACACAGTTGATGATCAGGGTGACTTGTTAAAATGTTGGTATATATTTTTATTACAATAAATAATACATAATACATGGATGTATGCGGATAACATTTCATTTGTATCTGTACCTTATGAAAATCTTTTTAATATATATATGTATATAATAAATTTTACATATATATGTTGGTAAGTTTTTTGAAGTATGAATTTTTTCTTTCTAAGTTGTTTCGGATGTTTTAAACTGAATGGAAAACTAGAAACATTGTAGAAAAAATACACACTTCATAAAGAATATCAATCTACTTGTGCAAAATTTATTACATATAATTAATGAAGTTTAAACAAAGTACTATGTATATATAAGATGACTATTTCTGAAGATTTTATTATCAGCACTAGAAAACAAAGTTTCCCTAAATATTGTCTAAAATTTATCCCATTAAAAAAAAACAATAATAGCATTGGTATAATTTAGACTGATTAAAATCATGATCACCAATTCATGAATAAACATTAATATATTTTAAAAAACATATTTATTAAATAGTTCTTAGTGATTTACAGCACAGTAGAGTTGAAACTAAGACGGTAGAGTGTGGATTCAATAAATTTTAGTTTTAGTTCTTTTATTTTGGGTGCTCAAATTTATTAGAAATTTCTGAACAATAAGTTTTCAATTATATTGAAATATTGGCTGCAATAAGAAAAAAAAAGGATTAACATTTATATCTTATTCATATTAAATGTTAGAAAGGAAACATGAATGACAATAGATAAAAGTAGCATCATTAAAAAACAACTAAAAAGTATAAAATAACATGTCTGCCCTTTTTACAAACTTGAATATGTAAAATGAATTTGATAAAAAAAATGTTTCAATATACATAAAGACAAAGGATGGATAACACATTTTCAAAATGAATGATAAGAATAGAGGATATAAGGCGATAGTCTGATATTAGCAAAAACAAAAAATACTAAAATTTTGACGGTCATCTTTTTGATTATGCATGGATCTATGAGAATATATAAGTTTAAAAACTTTTATTTATATCAAAAAAAGTTATACTTTTACTTTTAAAAGTAGTCTTTTAAATATGTGTTACGTTAGTTGTCAAAAAAGTATTAAAATTGAAATTGCATTAAGTTTATATATAAATGTCAAAGCATTGACTGGGAAGGGAACCCGGGCCAGCAGCTTGGAAGGCAACTACGCTAACCACTAGGCTACCAATGCTTGACTAAATTGCATTAAGTTTATTAAGTTTTAAAGGCAGTTTTATTAAATCTAAACAAAAGGTTTTTTCCAGATATAAGCTAAATAATTTTTATTTTTTAAATATATGCAAAAATAGATTTGATATAAGATTAAAAAAAAAAAAAAAACTTTTTTTAAAAGTATATTTAAGCTTGATTTTTTAAAACTTTTTTATAAAATATCTAGCTAATTAGCTTAATGATATTTAATCCTTACTTTAAATTGACAATTAATGTTCTCAAGGTGAAATCATTTAGTACACATTTTTAATAATGTTTTCAAAGATTTATATTATCCCCAAATAAGCAATATTATACATTTATTGCTTTAATAATAATATATTCAAAACATGTACATTTTATAAATTCTGTATATTAATAAACTCTTAAGTCTTATAGTAACAACATCTAAATTGTTCAGCAGCAAGCTTATTAAAAATTAGTACTAGGAGGCTCTCATATGAGAATATAAACTGAATCATATACACCACAGTGATCATCGCCAATTTGTACCCACTATTTTGATCTAAAATTAATTATTAGCTATAATGATTATAAAAAAGTTTCAAAACATTTAAAAAAAAATTATATCTCCAAAATGGTTGGTATTTGGTAAGATTGATGATATCATAGGATAATGATTTTATGTCATTTAAAAAAAAAGATGTCATTTGTGCTAAAGCTGGATGATATAGAGTTTAAAATTATACACAGTGTAGTGTACAATATTATAGTATACAATATTTTGGCTATAAATTTAAAATAACATTAATATATAGTATTTTATTTAATTTTCATCTATTTTCTATGCAAGATAATCAATACATTCATCAATGGCATATCCAAAACAAAGATTTTTATTATTAATGGTTACAAAAGCAAGAAAAAATGTTTTACTCAGTACAATCCCTATTTTCATGATTCTTCGTTTATTTATAAAGAATTTCTATAGGCAGATTGAGTTGTTTGGTCTATTACAGACTCAACAATATATTTGTCTTTTAAATTATATTTGTTTTAGTTTAGTTTCTAAAACACAAATTAATAATTTATTAGATTATTAAATAAATGAAATTTTTTTAAACTTTTTTATTATTTATAATTGACAAAAATAATCTATAGTAGTCAATATAAAATCTACTTTTGTTATCCAATTACAAATGGCTGCTTTATATCATTGACTTTTTCCTAATTTGTTGTCTTCTAAAAGTAAATATTTTTCTAATAAAATCTGAATTATTCTTTTAAAATAATTAATATTATGCAAATATTTTTGTGAAAAAAGAATAAATTTGTAAAAAAAGTATATTTACTCACTTTTATGGATTATAATTTTTTTGGATGTCATTTTGCATATAGCAATAATTATGATCATTGTAATTGTAAAATTTAGTTACCATAATTGCAAATTATTTTGGAAAACAAATGATTTTGTGAATTATGCAGTGAAAAATCAACTTTACATGAGCAAAGTTACTATGTTTAAGTTAAAAATATTATTTACTGTAAAGTATTTATGTAATTTAAAATTATAATAATGCAATTTGTTTTAGATATATCCAAGCCAAGGGTAGCATTACCTCAGGCATATAAAATACAATACCTAAAAAGGAATAAAATTTTTATTAAGCATAAAATAAATTGTTTTTCTCTTCACTAGTAAAATTGTAATTATAAATATGCGATTCGAACATTAAATCTCGAAAGTGCTAAGCAGACCTATTACACATTATTTTAAGTATAATTATAGCTTCACTAATGCATGCAAAAAAAGTCACATATTTATAATTAAGCATAAAACTAAAAATAAATTTAAAATTGTTTACTGTATATGCTAAAATATTCAGTCAATTAATTTTGAATTAACACTTTTCAGTCAAGACATTTGATTCTGTTAATTAAACAAATTTATGACATTATTCAAAATTAGTTGCTTATTCACCAAAATTTATTTATATTGTATAATTTCTACATGAGGAATAAGAAGAAGCATTATTATTAAAAGTAAAAAATCAGGTATTTCAAATAAAAATTGGTGCTAAATAAGGGTGTATTTTTTTTCTTACATTGTTATCAATTTTTATGACATATATTTTTAGAATTGTTTATAGGTGACATAATTAAATAAAATTAAGACATGATGCAGATTTGATGATGAAATTTGTAATTTAAATTCATTAAAAGCAAAAACAGGAATTCTATTGCTTGGATTCTGAATTTACATCATGCTGGTAATTGTACTATTTTTCCAGTTCAAACACAATTTAGAGAATAGGTTTAATGTTTAGAATGCAACATTTTAAGTCTTTGGTTTAATAATTAATATTCAAAGAACTCAAGTTCTTTAATAGTGAATGATGAAATGTTTAATTTGGATGGCTATCAACATGAAAATGTAAACCAATTCAAGTATCTTGGTCAATTTATAAGTAGCAAGAAGGAATAGGATGTTGATGCATGAGACAGATTCTGGTGTTCTGTTACTGCTTTTAACAAGTTAATAAAAGGATAGGATATTTCATCACAAGGAATTAATTACTGCAACTAAGTTTGTTGTACATAGAGCTGTTATTTTATGTAAACTATTGTATAAAAGTGAGACTTGTATACCCTATCAGAGGTTTTGTTAAAGATGCTCCATAAACTTTAAAAAATACAGTGACAGGTTTTTAAAACCTTCTTACTGGACATAACATTATAGAATCTCTTGTAAAATTATGCCTTTATTGGATTAAACATGTAAAATGAATGAGCAACTGTGAGACTTCCTGAATGTCTGTTTTCTGGTGAACCTGAGCATAATTTTCATAAGAGAGATAGATTCCATGTATGTGCATGTTATAGAAAGTATTTGAAAGATATTTTTAAAGAAATGTGATATTGGTTATTTACATTGTGAAGATATGGCAAAATTATTCTAATGACATTTTAAAGAAGTTTGATATTAATTATCTTCAATGGAAAGGTATGACAGAGAATAGAAAATTTAGGGAGCTACAATTAATCATGGTATGAAGTATATCATAAAGATAATATTACTGCTGATGAAATTAAAAGACATTGTCACAAAATATCAAACAAACAAAACATGGACCAGCATCTGCTATAAGTCGATGTATTTGTGTTGGTTTTTATAGTCATTGCAAATTTCAGTTCTAGAGCATTTTTCTTTCATTTCTTGGAGTTGGAAAGACCATATTCATTTATGAGTGTTACTACATGTATGTAGATTAAAACTACAATAACAATTGTATATTATATTTAGTAATTTAATTTTTATTTCATTGGACTAGATTTTCATAAGAAAAGAAAACAAAATAGCAGATTAAAAATTGGGGTAAGGTATAGCATAAAAAAAATCAAAATTACATAAAGAAAAAAAGAATCAAAAAAATAACATGAAGTTTACTACTATAAAGAAATAAAAATATAAATTAAGTTGAAATATGCTTCATTATAGTTTATCAAACTGAGATTCAGTGGAATATCTATCTTATCTACCATAGTTTCAGAATTGAACTTTTAAAATGATTATTAAAAAAGTCATACCATGATTGACCTATATTTTTATATAGATTGATATATTTTGATACAAAGCAATACATTTTGATACAGATTGATGCATATTTCTTAGCAAAATTTATTTATTATTCCCTATTTATTTTTATATATGATATTTAGTATTCATTGTGAATAGAACTAGTTAAATTTTGGGGCATAAAAAAACATAATTAATTATTTTTTATAATATAATCTTCAAGATTCTTCCTCCTCCTCTTCTTGTTCTTTATTTTTGCTTATTTTATATAATATATAATATCAAAACTCCACTCTTTTACACTTTATAGCAAAATATATATTTATTTAATTGATTACGGTTTCAACTGTTCCCAGCAGTCTTCATGTGATTTTATTTATGTAATGCTTACATTTTGTAGATCTGACCGACTGCTGGGAACAGTTGAAACTGTAATCAATTAAATACATATATATTTTGCTATAAAGTGTAATAGAGTGGAGTTTTGATATTATATATTAATTATTTTTATATGAGATTCTGATTTATGCTTAGAATTGCAAAACAGCTTTTTAAAAAATATATGATGCCCAAAACTGATTTGCAAAATGTATAAAAAGATCTCAAAATTGAATTCTATTTTAAAATATTCAAGTTAAAATAAAACAAAAGCACATAAATAATGTATAAATCAGTTGAATTTTAAAAAATACTTAAAAATACTTTGCGCATAGACAGCCTTTTAAAGTTTTTAACATTAGTTTGGTCATGTTTTTATATGAGAGATGCAAAAAGCAAATGAAAATGTTTGATAGTCTACAATTTATTGATAATAAGAGAATAGCCAAAATAGTATTTAATTGAGTTATGGGTAAAAGACAGGCAACAAGATGGGTGAGAAAGATAGTATGGTATGTGGAAGATTTGGATAAATAATTTATGTCAGTATACTTATACAAAAGGGGGAATGATTATGTTAGGAGAATATTAATAAAAAATAAGGAGTTGAAGAGATGAAGAATTAGTATAGAAAATAAAGAGTTTAAATATAGATGTAAACAGAATATTGGTTGTGAGTTAATTTATGCTAATAGCAAGGAAAGTAGTTTACTGTTTAAAGCTCGAACATGATCTTTAGTAACAAGGGAATATACACATAAATGGAAAAATATGGGTGATTTAGTCTGCAAGTTGTGTAAGAAAGGCATAGAAAATATTAGGCACCTATTAATGGATTGTAAATGCCTGCAAGCAGAAAGGGTACAAATAAGGAAGTTATGGGAGAATAAATATAAACATAGTAATTATACAGAAAGTGGGTTCTTGGTTTTTTATGCTGGGTTTGGGAAAAGATAAGGGGAATTTAGATATAAAGACCATGGAGTTGATAAAGATTATGTTGTGGAAATGGGTTGAAATAGGATAGAAAAAAATATGGGAAAAACATAGGGTGGGGACTGGAAAAAGAAGATAAGGTGGCTAACAGGTTTCTCTGGGCATAGTGGCTGAGAGATTCCTGACTCTGAAAAAAAGAAGCAACAGTGTATTACATCACATTGCAGTATTTGACATTTTTGTTTACATTTTTGAACTGAAATGAAATTTTGGACTAGACTAAGAGAAATAGACATCTTAGTACATCATATACTTTAACAATACTATTTGAATATAGTAAAAACATTTAAATGCTCTTTTGGTTTGCTTAGAAAAATTAAAATATCTGTTACAATATATATAATGAAATATAACTAAAATCAATGGTATCAAACATGTGAGTGCAGAAACTACATTACATGTAGATCAAATTATAATAATTTGACCTTGAAAAATAAAGAAACAATGAAGATACAGTGAAGATGATAAACATAAGAGATTGCTACATAAGACAATTGAAAATATTAGCTCATCATAAAATGCATCATGGGTATCATTTATCATTTTCATATGTTTCAAGAAAGTAAGGCATGAAAAAAGATATACATGGAAAACAAGAGATGAAGTAGGATAATTTATTCCATATGTTTAATTAAAATATAGATATACTAATTTTTAACTGGATTTAAAGTTTAATTTAGGGTAGGACAATTTCTAGCTTAATAAACGACTGATAACAATCATTAATGCAATTATTTGAAGTGAATGGGGTCAAAGATGTGGATATAGAAATTTTGACACTTGTAAATCAAATAGTACGATTCAATATTGATAAAAACTAAATAAGTAATGAATATGTGTGTAGGGATTTTAACTTAAGCCAATGGAAAAAGCTGATTTAAAATAAAATGCATGTTGGTAGTAATTTATCATTTTTAGGTGTCTTTAATCGTATTGGTGAAGACTATGGGAGTTTTAAGCATAACAAAATTTATTTACACCAATTCCTTAAAAAAAAAAAAAATTAATTCTTAAATTTTACTTATTATTTTTTTTAAAAATGTCAACTAGTGTCAGATAATGACATTAAAACACTCATTTGGTTCCAGATTGCAATGGCTAATCAGTATACACGATTATACGTTTTATGATCCAATAATAGGTAAAGAGAACCAATGTAAAAAATATGAAAATTTATAGAATTATAATTTAAATTGCCCGCATTGTATTTATCTTACTTATCATCAGTTGAAATATTCGGTTATAAAGTTGGCATTTTTTTTTATTTCAAATCCTGATTAATTAAATAACTAATTAATTATTGATTTTTTGAAATATTAATTACAGTGCTTGTATATTTTACACTAAAGTGTATACTTTGACTATTTCTTTATTTTTATGTATATATATTTTAACTGGATAGATTTTTTTTTAAAAGCCTTGTAAAAATTTAAGAGAAAAAAAGAAGAAGATATATTATTTTAAAAGTACATATATAATCAAGAAATTATTTTGCAAAGATAATTAGGATTATCGGGAGCAGATTTAAGCTGTTACGTTTAATGAAATGTGAAATTTGTTTTTCATAAAAGATTTTAATGTCAGTTTTATTTATGATAATGTCAAAAATAAAATCTCTTTGTTTAAATGAATTTCACAGTATTAATGATATGAATAGTTATATTAATAAATCGCGTTTTTGAAGACAATTTTTAATTTTAACATGTATATCTATTTATAAGTGTGCGTGTGTGGGATGTGTGTGTGTGAAAATATACAAGCATTTTAAAATTTAAAAAAATTACATCAACAAAATAAAAATTGCAGCTTTCCCGTCTAAATTTTGACTTTTATTATCGGCTAAAAATTTGATTTCATTTTATAATCTTAAAAATATATATTATGCGTCATACTTCAATTTAAAAAAATGTTTATGATATTTGGTGCTTCGGTATAAAAAACATTGTCACGTAATGGTCAACATCAAGCTGTCTACATGAGAACGAAGAGCTTGTGTCTAAAATTTGAAGATCCTTCATGAAGTATATGCATAACGAGAGAAAGGATTTTCTAATTACAGTGCCAGTGAGTGACTGTGATATGCTAAATTTGAGATGAGGACTGTAGTAATAAAAAGAAAAAAAATCTAGAACGTATATATATTGGCAGTTCTATGATTGTTCATTTTCCTATAAAAGATTAAAATGAATACAAAGTAATTCTTCCTTGCATGTAATAGTGTAGTAAAAATATTGAATTATCAACATTGGTATGAAGATTAAGATACTTCACACCTTTAGTTCATTTTAAGTCTGAAGGTTGTTTACAGAATGTATGCATTGACAAAAGATGTCCTGACTTTAGATGCTAATAAATGACTGCAAAATGATAAAATTGAGAGAAAGAATGTAGTAATAAAAAATGATACATTATATAAATATGGTAAATATTTTCATTGATTAATTATGACGTAAGCAGTGAAATAAGTGGGGTTATTTCCATGTAATCGACTAGAAAATTATGTTAGTAGTTGTATTATTAGATAACTATCAAGTATAGCTAAACAATTTGCTCTAATAGTATACAATAGCTTTTTATTCTGGATTTTCTGAGAAATAATAAAAGATTCTTCTTTTAATTCTAACCCAAGACATTATATTAGATTGAAATCAGACATATATTTTTATAGGTATGAGAATTTAGAAGAATTTCATCTTTTCATTATATCATGTAAATATTGTTTCACCTTATCTAGAGAGCATTTCATATTGAACTACTTATGATAGTAAGGAAACCAAGTTTATGTCATGTGACTTAATTAGATTGTATTTACAAATAAATATAATGATTGCGTTAATAGCTCTAAACAAGCTTTTTGATAAATGCCACAAGAGAAAATTAAAATCTCTATATAGAATTATCCCTATCCCCAAACCATTTTTGAGTTAATGGCTCTCATTAGTGTGGTGCTAGGACATTCAGATATTAGATCTAGTGTCTGAATATCATAGCACCCCACAGACAAGCATCATTAGCTCAAAAATGATTTGGGGATAGGGCTAATTCTAGCTATAGATTTTATATGCCTTTTTTTTATTTTATCAAAAAGCTTGTTTAGAGCTAGTAATGCAATCATTATTTTACTAATTATGATGCAAACAAAGGAATTAGTGGGGTTATTTCCATGTAATTGACTTGAAATATGTGTGTTAGCAATAATGTTGATAAATAACTATTATGTTCTATTGATAGCATTTGAGTAACCAATTTTCTCTAGCAGTCCACTAAAGTTGTTTCTCTTGGGTTTTCTAAACAATAAAAAGAGATATCGCTTTTATTTTTAACCCCAAGATATTTTATAAATTTAAACCCAGACATATATATTTTTGTACATATAAGGACAGAAGCATTTTATCTCCTCATAATAACTTGAACATTTTTTCCTCAGAGAGTTCTGTACATTAAAATAAATATCCACATGGATTAATTGTGATATGAACAAAGACATTATTTTCATATAATTGACTAAAAATTGTATTCCTGGTAGTATTACTATGTAACTATGAAGTACTATTGACAGCTTCTAAGCTAATCTAAACAATTTATTCTAGTAACACTCTGTTAACACAGTTCTCTAGTCAACTGCATTGCAATAATCCAATTTATTTCTTTGCTTGCATTAGAATTAATCCACGAAGTAGATTTAATTTAACATATCTTGCTCTCTGGAGAAGATAAAATAATGAATGCAGGATATAATGAAAAGATGAATTTTTCATACCTATTTGAATACATGTCTGGATATAAATCTGTATAACAACTTCAGTTAAAAATCAAAAAGAGATTTTATTCATTCTTAAGCACAGTCAGGACAAAAAAAGTGAACTGCTAGAACAAATTGTTTAGCTTAAACAACAATAAAAAATTATATACATTATATATGAGGGTGACAATTTTATTTGCACTTCTCCAGAGCTTATTCACAAAATGTTTGACAAATTGAAAAAAATTCCTGAAATTAATTGGGGAATAGAAGAGAAAGGCAATAACCAACCTATTAAATTCGTATTGCATTTATATATGGACTATTTCCATCATCCAATATTAAGGATTAAATGTTTATAGAAAAAATAACTTTATTTAAATTTTCCAATTACATTCAACTGTTAGTAATAGCGCACAGGTATATGCACAATATTTTGAGAGGTATTATTCTCCTATCTGCTTCAAGTGTTTGTAGCCTGAACAGTGATAGTATTAGCATGGGAATCAAACCTGGATCTTTAATGTTTTGAATGTTGAATTTTATGGTAATACTCTAACCAAGTGATTCAATGCTTGATATTAATATATCGGAAATTGTCCAATATATAAACACAACTAAATACAATCATTACAAACATTCAGGAAAATTTTAAATTTCTGGATTTAAACTTGATAAAGCAGAATTAGGCTGCTGATTACTTAACAATTGGTTAATCTGTTAGAGATTATCTACATCCATATTTAAAAATCCATTACAGCATAAAATTTCAGGTTCTAAAGGTTTTTTATTCCGGAATTAAAAACTTCGTAAGTTTGAAGCCAATAGAAAAGCAATATAGTTAATTGAAATAAAATACTTGTTTTATACTTTACTTTTGAGTGGTAAGTTTTAAATTGCGCTTTATGCAAAAAAGTGAAGCTTATTACTAGCAAAGAATTATACGACTGAGCGCTTTCAGAGAACTTAAGTCTTCTCCATAGTCATAACCTACTTTAAGTGAAGTTTAGTAGTAATTTATGCAAAGTTTTCTTTCATAAAGACCATTTTCTGGAGATTGCAAAGCATGATTTTTTTCGGTTTATTCCACAGTTGTCATTTGCAATAAAGCATGCCTCCTTAATCTTTTGTTTTATATCATTATGTTCAGTGCATAGTGCCCTTGCCATAGTGGGTTTGAACACATGGCCTGTTGTTTTTGGTGCTCAAAGAATATGGATTTGTTTTCAGTATTATTTAGAGATATCCTGTATAAATAATAATGTTGAGATGTTCCAGTTGTAATGTTGGCATGGCTCTCTCCATAATATGCTGCTCTACATCCATTAGTTGGGCATGAAATTTTATAAACTGCTTGGGCTGTTTGATCAGAAGGTATTTTGTCTTTGATATTGTTTATCATTCTGTTTAAAATATAGATAATTATAAAAAAGGCTAATGGCTTTATTACTTGGGAGTTCATATGATGTTTGAGCACCAGAATCATTCCTGGGATCTCTCATTCCCAAGTTAATGGCACTACCAACTGTGCCAAGCTACTCAGGGAATTATAAAAATTATTTAATTGAAGTCAGTTGTTTCAAGATCATGCTTGATGAACAAATAAGAAAATTTAATTTCAGACAAAAATTTGATAAAACATCTAATCCCAATAAACCATGAATTCATATGTCTTATATTACTAATATACATACAAAAATATAATCAATTATGAACAAATATTTTAATATAGATTTTTGAGGCATCTTACCTTTAAATAGACATTAATAATTTTGATGACAAGATTAAACAGGATGATAAAGCTCTACTGGTACAAGCTGTTGAATGTCAATTTTGCAATCTTAAATGTTATGGAGACATATGAGCAAGTTTAAAATTTATAATCATACAGCATGCTTATCTTTATAATAGAGCTAAATGCAATATTACATCTATCTCAGTATTTGTAGATTATGAGAAAAATCTGGTTATTAGTTCAAACCTGATGATAAAGTTATTTGTTTAGAAAATAATCATTAAAAATGTATAAATTAATAAGAGCATGGCACATAATTAATTCCAAGAATTCCACAAATATAAGAGCCAATAGATTTACTCTTTACAAGAACTGGTCATTTACTATAATGGCATAGCCAACCTAGATCAGTTTACAGTACATGTGGATATTCTAATGTACATACTAATGTTCATTATAGTCTTGCTGAGATAAAGATATTCTAATGGAAGCTTGGCTTGCAAATAGCATAAATTATTCAGATTTATTGCAATAATTTTTGACAATTGTCTACATATTCTTTAAATATATATATATATATATATCAAAGAAATTGTCATACATCATGTGACTTAATTTAATAAGCCTGTACTACAAATGTTATATAAGGAACCTGAATAGCTCTTAACAAGCTCTTCCAAATATCCCTATTCCTAGATTGGTTTCTAGCTGTTGGTTTTCATCAGTGAGACACTAGGATATTCAGGCAATAGATCTAAAAATACCAGCTTAAGCTTAAGGGACATTCAGAAAAGCTTGTTAAGAGCTATTCAGGCTCATTATATAACATTTGAAGTACAAACTAGTTAAATTAGTCATGTGATGCATGACTTGATTTCTTTGCAATTATAATTTTGTTCTTGAGACTTTGGCTATGTTATATTGCTAAAGCTGTTAATGTATGATACATCTGAATTTATTTGTCTCATATGGTTATTTAAGTTATATAGCTAAATTTGAAGACATATAGATGTCTGAAAATTTCAGATTTTCTACTTAATAGCTAACTATTAGATAAATGATGGGCTTAATTACACTAGAATTTTTTAGATCTAATGTCTGAATATCTTAGTATCTCACTAATGAAAGCCATTAGCTAAAAACTGGTCTGGAAATAGGGATATTTGGAAAAGCTTGTTAAGAGCCATTCACGCTCATTATATATATCAAAACTGGTATTTGTATGGGTTGTTTTCATGCATTTATACCTAAGTATATATATATATTAATGTGTTTGTAAATATTCTTAATTAAAATACACAGAAATGTTTTAATTATTATTATGAATAAGATCTTATTTTTTTAGCCATAATAAAAATATGATTTAAGTCAGAAAATGAGATTTGACCAATATTAGAATAGTATGCAGTAATATAATTAATTTTCAAGGCATTATATTAGTTGTATAATTATGCAAGAATTGTAATATGTTGAAAGACTATTGTAAAATACACACAACTATGAATAGAGAAGATCTATATATATGTATAAAACGAAGCATTAATAAAACCTAAAAAAATCTGATTTAATAAAAAAGAATTAAAACTGATTTTAATATAAAAGTGTATCTACTATTTAATATACTAATAACTATGATGTTAAACAATATAAAAGTCATTGGTAAATAAATATTTTCTGTAAATAATTTTTGGATAATTTTTTTAACCATAATCTTAGAAAATTCGAGGGGAAAAACGGGTAAATTTTAAATTACTGCTTGTTATTTTTCTCCGACTAGTTTAACATGAAAAGAATTTAATATAATATTTTTAATTGCTTTTATTTTTGCTATTAAATCTCTACTTTATGTTAACAAAAGAAGACAAAATAAACATTCTTTTAAATTCATAGAATAGATAGGCCTTGCAGCAGTCAATTGACAAAGAAATTTCAAGTCTCTGATTATATATAACTGGAATTTGGTTATTTCGTGATCAGCATTATACTGGTATATAAAAAAGATCAACTAATACAGAAATATTTGCACAGTTCTGTGTCACACAACTTCTGCCAACCTATGTTCATTATTAAAAAAATGTCAAAAATACTTCCGAGACTTTCATCTTTTAAATTAGTTGACTTAAAACTATAAGCAAACCATCACATTAGAAACTGATATCAATAAAATAGTAAGATGACTATAGGCACACACTTTTATATATATATTACATGCCATACGTCAACATTCTCTGTAAAACCACTAAAACGTCACATGATCACCATTTCTTATATACAACCAAGCTGTAAGAACAGTAGCAAACACTCCACATAGTAGGGCAGCCATTGAGCACTAAGGCTCGCACTAGGTGTCACTATTGTATAGAGAGTTTGTTACTGTTTTAACATTCTTCTATCTAACACAAATTAATTTTTGACATTTATTCTTTAATAACAGATAAATACGTAATCGCTGCCCATTATTAGATGAGTAGCCAAGTTTTACTAAAAGCAAAATCATAAGCACATTTGCAACTCCAAAAAGTTTTAAAGCTGATCTGCTTCAACTCAAACATCAGGACATGGCCATAGATGCCACACGATTAAACACTATACTTCCAAAGCTCTCCTCTTATATTACTTAAGTGTCAGTCAAGTATATAAGTGTATACAAAAATAGTGGCAGCCACTTTGAACATTAGATTATGAAAAAAAAAATAATTTGCTGCTCAGACCTCACCTAAAATTTGGGTACTACAAGAAAAAGACTAGCCCATCAACTTCAACTCTATATCCAGGGCCGCATTAGATTTAATTTTTATAATAAAGTGATTAAAGAGATTAATTTTTGCACATCCTGTATATATATATATTTGAAATGTGGCACCCAGAAAATTATGAATTTGATTCATTAGCTTGAATTCTCTCATTTTATGAAGAATTAATTATTGTTAATATAGTAATGTACAAAAAATGTTTTTTTTTTTTAAAGAACGAAGATATTTAATTGTTATTTAGTTGCACGTAATGTTTAAGCCACATATTAAATTCAAACAATATAGGTTTTCACTTATGGTCATTTAAAAATTAATCTGAAAAACAATTATCTAAATCAATATCCAGATTATGATTTTTACAATTAAGGTAAAAGCATATTTAACAAATTTGAAATACTGTATTATGGATGATATATATATATTTAAAAAAATTAAAATATTTGTGAAGAGAATGTATATATAGTGTTTAAAGAAAATTGCTAGAAAGAATTTAAAATGTATAATATATCTGTAATATGAAAGTTTAATTTTAAATGATAAAAAGCACAAATATATATATAAAAAAACTGCAGTTGCTTATTATAACAATAGTTTAATAGATGTTTATTTTCGTACAAAAATGCAAACTTGTAATAAAGTTCATTAAAATTATATTATATAGAGATTCTAATTAAAATAAACAACATGCTGTATATATTTTTATTCATTTGTGCGTTGTAATGTATAGTGAAAATTTTGTCTGCAAATGAGTCCATCTATATGATGCATATACACATTGACGCTATATTTCTTTTATAAGTAAGTATATATTCATGTATATGTACGTATATTGTAATAGTCTGTCATTATAATTATTAATGTAAAAGAAATACCAAATCAGAGTTTAAATTTAATAAAATTTACATCTGTATTAACATTGAAATTAATTTTATTAGCAGATTATATACGATTTTTTAATTTTTAATATAAATACAAAAAAACAAAAAAAAAAAACAACGTATATATATATACATAATGCTTAAACGTTTATTAATAAATGACTTACCTTTATACATCACATGACTTAGACAATAACTGCTTTTTTCAACAAAGGAATGCTCTTTTTATGATTACTGTAAGTTGTCTTTTAGGTTTGGCAGGTAAGATTAGCTTTGTCATTTCGTATAGCTTGTAAAATGGAGTTGTCTGAGCTGTAGTTGACATCTCTGACTTAAACTTTGTAGACTTCTAGTAATTTTTATCTTACTTCTTTTAAAGTTATTGGCATGAATTTAAATAAGAAGCAACAGATTGTCTGTAATGTATATTTTTTTGAACCATCCTTCAAATATACATCTATTTTTTAAATATCTCAGAAATTGTTTGGGGATGCACAAAATATTAACCCGTGGCAAAATTTAAATAAATAATCATGTTATATATATATGAGACCAAGTTAGTGGAATGAAAGTTTAAAAAAACAACAACTAAAAAATGTAATATTAAATAATCAAATAGTTTGTAGCTCAAAAGTTTATATAAAAATTCACAGGATCTTCAAAATAATCAGAGTGACAAAACTTAACAATCATGCTTGGATCTTTCCTCTAAACACCAAGGATAAGTGGTAACATATTTTTTCTATATATTGGTGAATAGCATCATATCTCAACTTCATCATAAGATATAATCTAGATGAAACATCTATAGTCAGGATTTCCATAGCATTTGAAATGAAAACTAAAAATAGCTTACCATTACATATTTTTAATGATCCAAAGATCTGTACAGTAAAGTGTTGTGGTAAAGCATCAAATTTATCAACTAAAAGCTTAATATTTAACTAGGCTTGGAATATCATAAGAATTCCTGAGTAAATAATTACTCATTTATTTATTTATAGTTGAGAAAATAATATTGTATGCATGATATTTATTATATATTAAACTATTTCCATTATCTAATTTTAAATATTGATTGTTTTTTAGAAATATTCAAAGCAACTTTCTAAGTACATTCAACTGTAGTAATAACAGCCAGCTTAGTATATAACACAATATTTTGAGTTATATTACTATACTCTCCTCTTCAGTTGTTGCTGATCTAACAAATGGCAATACTAGCATGGGAATTAAATCTGGAACATTAGATTCATAAATATTAAATTTAAAAAAAAAATCTCTAACCAACTAAGATATTCTACCAAAGGTAACAGCCAATAGAAAAATCATGTACTTATCTATGAAAGTCCTTCTGATTTCTTCCCTTTTTTCTAAGAGCAAAATTAATTAGTGGTTTCCAAAAATTATGTATGATTATATTTTAAAATTCAATAATCATGAGTCTAACAGTCCAGGTTTGATTTCCATACTAGTACTTTCATTGGCCAGGCCAAAAACACCTGAAGGAGAGAATAATATTACTTAAAACATTATGTTACACATTAACTTGTGTGTTATTATTAGCAATTGAATATAATTGGAAAGCTCAAAAATAATATTGAATAACATTTAATATTTAATGTAGTCCAACATATAATAAATAAAAAAATTTCATTATCATGATGAGAAATATTTGTTATATTAGATTATGTAGAATTTGGTATAGTAATGCAGAGTTAGAGATAAAGTTTAACAGGTAGATCTATAGTTTTAGATCGTATGTTTCAGGTATCATATTTCATCACTGAAATAAGTGTTTCAAAGTTAATGCAAATTATATAATAAAATATAGTATTTTTTTAAAAATTAATATTTAAGATGTTTTAATTTTTATTATTTATAATCAATTCATACAGTTTTCATGTAAAACAGAGAAAATAGAATTTTTAATAAACAATCCACTACACAGCAAAGACTTCTTCAACAATACTTTTTTTCTTAGAGGAACAAAAGAGTTAAAGATAATACTCATCAGACATTCATTACCTGGTGGTGAGATTTTGGTAGTTTTTGATCCTTATTTTATTCTTTGGATAAAACAAGTTAAATACCTATTCACTGCTGCTAAGATTATAAGTAGCTAGAAATTCAACAATATTAACAATAGGCACAAATATAAATGAACTAAGATGTCACCAGTTTACAAACAAATGTTTTTCCATTTATAAAACAAGAATAATTAATATTTTTAAATCTTAAAATCTTCCCCAAAAATAACTACATAAAAAAATTCCAACTTTACACACTTCTAAGAATATACTTGCAATAAATGTAAGGCTAAATTTAAATATTTCTTAATGGAATTCATATCTTATAACTTTAAGATTTTTTTAAAATTGCCCATAGTATATTCTAGAATACATCAATATATATACATAAAAAGCATAAAGCTAAACTAGTTAATAAATAATCAAAATTACCCCCAAATCACAACTCAAACAGATTATCCAGACTAGCAAAGAAAATAAATTCTAAAACACTACCAATGATTTCACTGCTACAAGCAGACTTCTTAAGTGTAAAGAACTACAAAATAACAACGTATTTAAATTAAACATTACCCACAATTCCACTTTTTTACCATATGCCCTTAATATTAAAAGAACTTTTAAATAAGTTAATTGTAGTGTTTAATAATAAAGATTCGTTAATTCTTCTGTTTATTTCATTTCTTTCAAAGAAGACAACCTTAGCTTCATCAAAATTAATATAAATGTAATTATATATATATAAACAAAAAAAGACTTATAAATCCAATAAATAATATAATATTATATTTCAACCAGAGGACTGGTTTTTATCAGAAAAAAAAATACACAGTAAAATGGCGATAATCAAAATTACAGATTTGGTAAAAGATTAAAAATTTAACACCCCCCCCCCTGATTGGTCACAAAATCTAACACAGAATATCTACCCAATCAATGACAAAATTCAAACAAAAAAAGAAAAAAGAAAAAAACTACATTCCCTCCTAATCAAGCTTAAATTCTATTTAAATTAAAATAAATATAAAAATAAAAAATCCAAAATTAAAAATTAAAATATACATATGTGCATACATAGAAAAATTAGACTATGCTCACATACAAAAACTAGCTGTGCTCACATTAATATTCATTAAAAACTAAAATACTTATACATTTCAATCAAAAATTATAGTTAGTGCAAAGTACAATAATTTATAATAACTAATTATTTATCTATATACCAATTAAACACAGATATTAAACATCCATATAACCAATATTTACATAAAAAACCTCATATAAGAAAATTTTCACATAAAAAACTCACATATAGAAATCATTTAGGAGACCAGGTAACCCAGAGATGTAATAGTTCCAATGTTTAAATTCAATCCATGTGGTTCTAAGGTCTTGAATTTAAAAATAAAAAAACTCTCCTTTTGTTTCCTCTCCCTTGTAGAAGAAAAACCTTCCTAAAGAATCACTACTTTTAAATCATCAATTGAATGATTCGGTAAGTTAAAATGTTTTGAAACCGGTCTATCTTTATTCTTATGCAAAATGTCAAATCTATGATTAGTCATTCTGACATGTAAACTATTTGCTGACTCACCTATATACTGGTTTAAACATCTACTACACTCTATCAAATATATCAAATTAACACTTTTACATGTCATTGATTGGGTAGATATTCTGTGTTAGATTTTGTGACCAATCAGGGGGGTTTTGTTAAAGTTTTAATCTTTTACCAAATCTGTAATTTTGATTATCACCATTTTACTGTGTATTTTTTTTCTTTCTGATGAAAACCAGTCCTCTGGTTGAAATATAATATTATATTATTTATTGGATTTATAAGTCTTTTTTTGTTTTTATATGTATTTCCTTTGGTTAGTTTGTTATATATTAATATTTTGATATGTATATATACACACACACACAATTATCCAATCCATTTTATACAACCGATACACATGACTACATACACATGAAAAAGATAAATAATCTCCAATACATGCATTTCTTGCTGAATCGGCACTCATACATTGGCCCAGATCACCATCTCTCACACATATATACAATCTGTGCTCAGTTTATAATAAGATAACAAATCTTCAAACTTTAATGGATAAGCTTCAATCTTTTCCACTCTCAAATTCTTCAGCCATCCAAATTGAAAATCTGAGGATGGAATACTCAAAGCCCTTGCTGATGCTAATATTATTGCTATATTCATGTTGACCTTAAGTCAATCTGATCCCTCACACATAGGACTTCAATATGTTCATTTAATTACATAGTAGATGGATGGGCAAAATACTGGCTGAATATGTAATATTTAAATACATGTATATTTTTATAATAAATGAAATTATAAGGGACTTGAACTCAGATTTTCAAGCTCTCTACAACTATCCAATTCAATCTTGTAAAACTGATGCATATGACCACATACATGTGAAAAGAATAAATGCTCTCCAATATACATATTTCATGCTGAATGAGCACTTGTCAGTTGGTCCAGATCATTATTTTCACAACATATATACAATCAGTGCTCACTTTATATTAAGGTAGCAAATCTTCAAACTTTTATAAACAAGCTTCAATGTTCTCCACTTTCAGATTCTTTAACCATGCATATATTTGAGAATCAAATCCCTTGCTGGTGCCAATATATTGATATACCCATGTTTACCCTAAGACAATCTGATCCCTCACACATAGGGCAGTATTACTAATTGATATTCCTAATCTTCAGAGACAGTCTCATGAATTTTAATTAGAAAGTGCTAGTCATTTGAAAATATTAACAGATTTTGAAAATTGTTCAAACTTAACTGAGGTCAATTAGGAGATAACTGATATCTTACTAAAACAGCAACAAATACAGTGGTGAAAGAAAGTATTACTTACCAGTAAAATTTCAAGTGAGATAAGAGTATACATAAACAAATAAAGTAGTATGATAATATTTAAAGTGATCTAATAAAACATAAATATATGGAGTTGTGTAAAATAGTATAAAAAGAAGTTAATAATGATGTGAGAAAATATAATTGTGAATAAACAAAAATAACAATAAAGATGAATAAAAGTTTCAAAAGTATATATCTTGATATTAAAAGAGTGAGTACTCAGCAACAAAATGAAATGCTACAAGTATTAAAAGAAAAGATAAAAAAATGTGCAGAAGAATTCTACCAAGAATTTAACAATAATAAAGAAGAAGTAAATGAATTAATTATGTACTATAATTACTACATTTTCTGAATTGCCAATAAGATATGCTATTAAATCTATGAAAACGTGTCCAGAAATTGATATTTTAAAAGAAAAAAATGAAGATATAAAAAAATTGTTAGCAAAACTATATCCCAAATATCTAAATGATAAATATGTAACAGCTGATTAAAAAAAAGATATTAAAAATGTACATATTTATCAGCCTTCTATCATATTTATAGGAAATTTTTACAAATATAATTACAACTCATCTACAGTAAACTTTGGATTCAAATGAAACAGAAAATGAAACTGGATTTCAAATTGGTTTTAGCACAGTAGATCACATCAGTATTCAGGAAAACTATAAAAATCTCAATAAATATGAGATATCATTATGTTTTATATTACACAAGTTGTTAAAATATCAACTATCTCCATACAGTAATGCCACTCAGTGAAACCACAGTAATCAATGAATGCTAGAAGGTTTGTGCATAAAAGCCCTAACTAATGCCTACTAATTCATTATTCACAGACCAGTTTCTAGCTTATGGTCTTTATCAGTGAAAGGTTTTGGATTTATAAATTATAATAAGGCATTGGATTTTATAAGTACTCTTATAGTAAGAGAAGCTCTAAATGAGAAGAATATAAAGTTAGAATATTATCATATTCTGATGTATATTTAATAGAATGCAGCAGCATTGGTTAGATTAGATGGTGGCACTAAATAGATTAACATTAATAAGTATTTATGACAGATTGATTCACTATATCCATAACTTTTACAGCAGTTTTATAAAAAGTATTTTGTGGAAGAAATTGGGAAACTAAGAGAACAAAAGCAAGAGGAAATGATTTAAATCATCTGTATTTGCAATTGATATAGTATGAATTTTACCGAAATGTCACAAGTGTTATTGGATAAAAATAAGGATAGAAACAAATACTTAAAAGGCTGAAGAAATGTTAAATGGCTTTTCTCAGAAGGTGAGCATAAAGATTGATAATACTAAATTAGAAAAAATTAACAATCCAAATTCCATTGTCAAATTATTAATATAGATGAAAACATAATGAATAAAATTAATCGTACCTTTAAACTTGGATAGAATATTTTTGATAGAAATGATTTTAATATTAAAAGGAAATATGTCTATTTGTACTTTTATATTGAACTATTTCCATCATCTAATATACATATTAAAATTAAATACTCAAGAATCTAAGGGTCCAGGTTCGAATCCCATGCTAGTACTGTCACTAGTCAGGCCAGCAACACCTGAAAAAAAGAGAATAATACCTCTCAAAACATTGTGCATATACTAACCTGCTTGATGTGCTGTTACTAACAGTTGAATGTATTTGGAATATTTAAATAAAATTAAATTTTTCTAAAGACATTCAATACGCATATTAGATGATGAAAATAGTCCAATATAACAATACAACTAGAACATCATCATCACAAACCTTCAGAAAAACAGAAAATATGCCTATGTGTTTAAAAAAAGAATGGGTTGGAGACTTGAACTCTCAACAGAAAAATAATATAGAAAATTCAGACCAATCAATGAAATGTGGAGAGATTTATATTAGAATTAATAAGAAAAAATTAAAAGTGAAATATTTGGATGAGAGAACAAACAGGTATCATTGATGTTATTGAAATAATTACAAGAGTGAAATAGAGCCCACACTGAACTCATTGTTGAAAAATGTGATAGACAATTAAAGTCTTAAACTGGATCCCAAGAAAATGTTAAAGACCTAGAAAGAGATTGTATATGAGATAGATGAACGAAATAAGGAAGTTTATTGGTGTGAGGTGAACCAAAATCTTGAGGTTCAGAGAAACTGGATTAAACTTGCCATCTTCATACTATTATAAAACTATAGCTATTGAACATGATGATGATAATAAACTATATAATAATATTGCATAATTTTAATCTTACCTTCTGCCATCAATAGACATTTGATGCATTTCAAGCAGCAATATTAGATGGAAAAAAATAACCCATTTCTGCTAAACATATATTTTTGTCATAACTGATGTTATAAATGGTGTGAATGTGTTAAATAGAGATTGTGTTATTATAATTAGTAGAGTACCAACTAAGTTTTAGACCACTGATAATGTTGATTATGATAGAAGCATTGACAAACTGAGATAGTTAGTTTTTCATTAATTGTAACTATTTAAAAGATCTTAATTTTTTTATATAAATGAATTGATTTTAATTCACTTTATTCAGTATTGTTACATAGTAATGTGGTGTTTAATTAGTTATTTACATATTGAAATGCTTTTCAAATGCAAGACTATTTAAAAATGAATTTGATTCCCAGCTATTTCATTCTTATTTATGTTAAACTGATGCAAAAGAGACTTTAGTGTATTGCAACATTTTATTCAAACTTTATTATTAAATTCAATGTGGTTACAGAGTATAAATAGAGATTATGCTGCTATGTTTGGTAGAATGCTAATAAGTTTCTAGGCAGCTGCTGGCATTAAGTATGACAGAAACATATATTCAGTAGAGATTGGTTGATTTGTTGTTCATTATTTGAAAAAAAAAAAAACACTCTTTCTTCTCTCTGAAGGCAGTCAGTACTTAAACAATGCCAATCTCAATCTGTTGTCAAGGCAACATCTTTTTACAATAAAGCTGGATACCCACTATTATCTACAGTCTAATATATTTATATGGCCACTGACTTGACTAAGGAGAATGACATTATTAATTAAAAGTAGTTTAAATAAACCTCATCAAACAGGCAAATATACCCTGTTCTGAATGCAGACTAACAATTAGTCAATTACAACGTTCAAATTCCATTAAAATTATGTATTACTTAGATAATAAAGCTAATAATGCCGAATACGATATGATGACTACATTAAAAATATTGTAGATTAAAAAAATGAATTAATAAAATTTAAAATTTGACAAGTAAAAGAATCTTGCAGTTATAAAACTTGATCACTTTGTAGAGAAATTTCTAATTTAGTTTTAGATTTTGTTTTAAATGTGTGTGTGCGTGCGTTTATAAATAAATATGGAGATTACTAATGCATTCTAGTGCATAGTTTACGTATATTGATCTGATATTTTATACTGGATGATGGTTTATAATCTTAAAGTTATATATGTAATAAATAGAGTGATTTAAAAATGAGTATATTATTCATTTATATATTTTTAAGTTGTTATTTTGAGTATATATATATATGAATGTAAATCATATTTTTCAAAGAAAAAGTCCTACACTAATTTTAAAATAGTAATTGAATATGTAAAGTAGATATACCTCAGTAATAAATAGTTATGTTTTTTTTTTGAACTAGTGCTTATTTTTGTAAATGAAGATAGAAGTGGTTGAAAAATCATTAGATATTGTAGTCAAGCGTTGGTGTTCAAGTGGTCTGCACAGCCGCCTTACAAGCAGTTGTCCCGGGTTTGCGGATTCACTTCCCAGCCGATGTTTTGACACATGAAAAAAAAAACCCTAAAGATATTGTTTTATTTATGGCATTGAATAGCTTACTATTTCATTAAAATGTTTTTGTACTGAAAAATTAAAAAAACGTTCTGTAGTTGTTATATATAATAACTAGTTATAATATAAATTAATAACTGAAATACAGGTTTATTATATACCTGTATCAATATATGTAATGTATAGGGTATATGAACACAGACTTTCACACAACCCACCACTCTCCATGTACTGTTGAAGAGTTGGAGTGTGGAGTGGATTGAAACCTGTTCATTAAAGTATGAAGATTGGCTATATTAATATATATCTGAGCACTTATAGCATATATGTGTAGAGATGATAATCTGGATCAACTGTTCTAGCATAAAATGCTTATATTGATGATTGTTTATCATTTCGACATATATGTGTTCAAGTGTATCAATGTGTTATGAGATAGAATGGTGGGTCATGTGAAAGACTGTGCTCATATACCCTATATACTAATATAAATTAACGTAATAACAAACGTTATAATTATTATCTTTATAATAATAAGTACTAATTAATAAACGTTTAAGAATTATGTAGTTTTCATAAAATACATATAAAATACAATCACTGAAATAAGTTATTTAATTATTAACTTATAGATTTATATTTTTTAATTATTTATTTTTTATTATAACTAATATTATTAAATTAAAATTTAAAAAATATAACATATATATATAATGGGATTTAAAATGTAGAAAAATAACTTCTAATATAAATAATTATATATAATAACTAATGAAATATAAATAATTATGGATTAACTTAAAACTTATTTTATTCTAATTTAATTGAAACGACTCCTGCTTTTTATTTTATGTAATTCTGAAAGTTTAAGCAAAAAACAATAAGATAAACAAAAGTAAAACAAATTTAAGCTAAGTTTAAATAGGCATTTAAATAAAATTCACATTTCTATATTTACGTCAATATTATTTTTTTGCTAAAAGTGGACTATATTTAGTGACTAAAATCTCATGGCGGCAAACTTGTTATTTATAAATATCACTCATATTTTTTAATTTACGTCATTAATTTCAACTTCTTTCCCTTCTACTTACTTTTCAAAATGAACTTGTTCACTTCTTTTCTTTAATGTCCTGCAATAGTCAGTATTTTTTGTTGTAGTTGTTCTGCTCTTTAGAATTCTGAAGTGGCCAATACCTTATTGTTGCAGTTGTCTTGTCTTTTCCATCATGTCATTATTCTTGATGCAATTGTACAGTGTTCTAGTATAACAGAGGCAAAATTCTCCATACAGTGGTGCCACCCAGTGCAAGCCAGATTAATCAATTGATGCACTAGTGGCTCTATAGTATAGAGTTTTGCATTTGTTATAAAAGCTTGTGTAAGCATAGCAATTGGTGATCATACAATGTTTAATAGTCTGTGAGGACCAGTATTGTTTTGCTGTAAGTCTATCCAGTGTTCTGAGATAATTAGTATTTTCTTGCTACAATTATCCTGTCCTTTAATATTCTGTGACGGCAATATTTTTGAATTGCAGTTGCCCCTTTTCTCTCTTGTATTGCTCAGTAGTTTCTTGAAGTAAGCCTGCTGTTTACTATTCTATGGTGATTAGTATATTTTTATGGCAGTTATCTTGTCCTCAATGTTCTGTGATGATCCATGCCTTTGTGATGCACTTGTTATATCTTCTGCTATCCTGTGATAATCTGTATTTAATTTGTTATAATTATCCTGCTTTATAGTGTTTTGTGATAATTAGTATTTTTTTTCTGCAGTTGTCCTGCTGTTTAGTGTTCTTTGATGATCATCATCTTTCTATTACAAGTGTCATAATCTGCAGTATTCTATGTCAATATTCTTTTACTGCAATTGTCTATTCATTCTATACCACATGCGATTATCAATATCTTCTTGCTAAAATTTTTAAAACTTTATATATTTTTGTAGTATATTTTCCTTTTCTTCAAACTGTTTTTCTATTTTATAAATACATTGGTTAAGAAATTGGTAGCCAATTTATCCCTGCCAATGCTGTAACATCATTTTTCCATAACTGCTTTCAATAAGAACACTAAAACATTTTTTTATAATCCTCCTGCATAGCAACCAGTTCATTTTGAATCTGTAATTGCTTTTTTCTACCTATCCACAAGGTTTTTAAAGCAAAAAAAAAAATCTCTTTTTTCTTCAAATCTTTTATATTTATTTTAGAAAACCGTTTCATTTCATTACATAATTTCATTATCTTATCATTTAAAATATCAATGTCTTCTGGCTTTAGCTTTTTAAAATGATAGATTTTCTGCAAGTTCTCAACAATTTTATTTAAATTATTCTTACTATCTTAATATATTTCTTTACCTCACAATTTATTGGAATTTTTTTTTTTTGAATAAGATTGTTTATTTCAATAAAAAAATTGCTTTATGAATCTTTTTTAAGGTGCATGTTTCTATACTTAATATCTTTAATTTTTTTACAAATTGAATCAGGATATGAAAATATTAAAAAAAGGCAGGTAAAAATCCTCTGAACACGAGTTGAAAGGCAGATGTCAAACTTATAAAGATATTTCTGCCAATTCTATGAAAAAATAAATATAGTTCAGAAAACCTGCAAGAAATGTAAATAATAATCGGAAAGATGATCTTTATAATTATAACTTTATGAAATGCCATACAATTATATATATTCAATACTATGTGAAGTTCAGTAGAGTGAACACTAAATAAATGATCATGTGATGTTTATTGGCTTAGAGTGAACACTAATAATAAGTCAACATTTCCTTAAAATATCATTATTTAAGCCAACAAACATCACATGAACACCATTTCTTATGCTTGCTCATAACTGTTATTAAAACAGGCAAAACTCTCTATACATACTGCCACAGATTTTAAGATCTAGGCACAGTGTTCTCAGATCCAAGGCTCCTCACTGACAAAGACCACAAGCCAGAAACTAGTCTGGGGATATTGGATGAGTAGGCACTAGATGGGGATTTTATGCACAAGCTTTCTGGCATCCATTGATTACTCTGGCTTGCACTGAGTGGGCAATATGTATAGAGAATTTTCCTGTTTTAATTTAAGTATCATTATTATGGGCTATCAATAGAATAAATTAGAATTCATAGAAAGTCTAAACAATAAATGTTCTTAGATTGAAAGATCATGAATATTTTTGCTAAATTTTGATGTGAAATGCTTTGTCTATTCAAATGGTAAGTATAAGCATATTCCAAACATTTATAATTTATACTTCTCCATTTTATCAAAAAGTTGGTTTTATTAATATTGAAAGGAGTGTGTATAGATGATTAAAACATTAATTTTGTTTAATATATTAGTATGCAGTTATAGAAAATAGAGTATTTATTTTTATATCTTGTCGGGATATTAAAATTAAATCTTTTTATAGATATATAAAAATTTCTCTCGATAGTTATAATTTTTTTTCTTTTAAAAATTATAGATAATTTACTCGGCCCATATTTATATGCAACATTTGGATTCTCTTTAGATAAAACCCGGAAACTTTGAGATAGAAGAAAATGTATGCATATATATTCAAAAACACAAAATTTTCCTATTGCTTGTATTATTGGAAATGAAAAAAAAAGGACTAGTATTATTTTTTTAATAAGATTACTTTTTTCCAATGCTTTGTCTTTTGCAAACTGGTAAAAGCAGAACAAAACGGTCACATGTACGCATGCTCTTATATCGCTAAAATTTCTTGGCTTCAGAAAGTTTATGAAGAGAAGGATAACCCGTTATTTAAAAAAAAACCATTGCATTTGTATTCTTTTGCTTTGTACTAGCATAAATAGGTATATTCACCATATTGTTATATAACAAATTCTAGAGTTGATAACTTTCCTGTTAAAAATATTTTAGTCTTGCGTTGTTAGCCGAGAGGTATCGCAGCTGCCATGCAAGCAAGTAGTTGGTTGCAGACGGGTGTGGGTTCGCGTCCCGGCAGATGCTATGACATATGAAAAAAAAAATATTTTAAAAAGATTTAAACCTTTTTTTTTTGTTTTGTTTTGTTTAAATTATCATTGACTTCATTTGTAAAAGTAAATTTTATTTTATGAATTTACAAAAATAAAAATTAAAGTAGTAATTTTATGTATATCTAGATTTATAATAAATAAAGATTGTTGATTTATAAGTAGAGAGGTGGGGGAAGAGAAAGGAGAAAAAAAGATTTATTCAAAGTTAGAATTGTTCTTATTAAATTAAGCCATTGATTACATAACAATATAACCATGTCTTAAATAGATCTGAAATCACAGATTTGCCTGATGCAGATTTAATTTCTAAAACCTTATTAACTGACATAGAGTTAATATTAAACCAGCAAGCATCACATGATCACATCTCCAATACTAGCATCCATTGATTACTCTGTTTAGCACAGGTGGCACTACTATATAGAGTTTTGCTTTGCTTTGCTTAGAGTTAATATTGTTAAAAACAACTGACACTTTTATATTTCCAAAGATGATGGCAGGATGGCACAGTTGGGTTTACCTTAAAAAAATCAACCCTCAAGAATCTAAGGTCCAAGTTCAAATACCATGCTAGTACTGTCACTGGTTAGGCCAACAACACCTGAAGAAGAGGGGAGAATAATACCTCTCAAAACACTGTTTATATACTGACCTGTTTGATGTGGTATTACTAACAGTTGAATGCATTTGGAATTTTTTTAAAGACATTCAATACTCATAATAGATGATAGAAATAGTCCAATAGAGTAAGAATCTGTTTATTTTCAAAATACTTTTGTAAGAATGTGTAGTTTATGTATGCTATTACAACTTGATTTACAAGAGTCAAACTTTCTGCACTCACTGCTTTAACACCATATACTTCCAGTAAATATATTAATGATTACTGCTAATCATATATTTGGCTAGATATTATATAACTTTCTAAGGCAGGCTTATATTTATTTTTTCAATAGACATAAATATATGATATAATTAAACCATTCCCCTTTTTCCATGCATAATATCTTTATTATATATACTAAAAACTTCTATTCATCCACACATTTTTGAAAAATATAAATAAAAAGATCTGCAAAAAGATTAATCTAAGATATATTCCATGGCAAACTGCCATTCTTCACTTAGTCCAGATTACAATCTCTTACAGATGTCTTCATTATTTCTTTAGTATTTATTAATATCAAATCATTATAATTTGATTTATAAGTGTCAAACTTTCTGCACATATAATTTTAAAACGATCCATTTCAGGATAAACACATTAACAATTATTATTGATCATAAAATATTTCTCTTCTTCATCTTGAAGCTACTCCAAAATAATTTTCCCCCCCAATATTAATGTCTAATGTCAAAAAATGCTTATAATGCCTTGTCATATTAATATATAGATTATAGTCCGTTCGTTACACTGATAATATCACTTCATAGTGCTTCTGTGATATTGTTAGTATCACCTCATAGTGCTTCTGCCACACTGATAATATATAGCTGAGAATGAGTCTGCTAACTGTTAATATCTCTTTATAGTGCTTTAGATATACTGACCATATAACTAGTAATGCTTCTAATATACTGTTAATAGCAATTTATAATGCTTCTATTACATTGGAAACATAATGCTGAGAATCTTTTGCTATGGTGGTAACATATTGCTACAGATTGTTTCTGCTACTCTGCTAACAAATAGTTCAGAATTCTTCTGACACACTGTTAATTCCATTATGTAGTGCTTCTTCTATATCAATAACATACAACTCATAGTATTTTTGCTTTGAGGTCAAAGTTAGACATGTTATGAAACATTAACTTATAATTATTTTAAAAAATCATGGTAATTATACTATTTTCATAAAACATAATCTTCCCCAATCTTCAATTGCTAAAACTAAATTCCAAATGGGAGAAAACAGCAACTCAACTAACTGTTGCCACATATAATCACGGCTACCAAAGACTTATAGAAAATGCAAACTAAAATGCAGAAAATTAGTTACTTAGTATTCCTAATAAATAAATAGCTTTTTAAGATCTATTTGAAACTATTTACTTGCAACTATTTGACTAATTATGAGGTAATTATGACTCACTTTGTTTTATTTGCTGGTTATTTATTTGCATTAAAATTGTACAAACTCTTATTTTTTACAATTAAAAAAGCTAAGATATTTTTGGTATTGTAATAACCACAAATATTTATGGATGAATTTTAAATATAAAAGGTGTACAGACACCCATTTTCTAACTGTATTATAACAGCATCACATTCAAAAAATAAAATAAATACATTTAAAATATTTTGCACATCATTTTAGTCTCATTCTTATTTCCTAATTGTTGTCCATTTTGTTTTAGTGGTTTTGAACAGTGGAAGTTGCAAACTCAAAATATCTAGGTCCATGAATTGTGGCTCTCCGTCATTATCCTGTGCTCATACTTTTGATTTATTTGTGAGCAATAAGCCATTTTCTTATTTATACACATGCTAAGCTAAAATCATTCATGTGTTTAAACATTAACTAGAATGTCTCAGATATCCTTCTACTGTTGGTTGATCTCTAGATTTATATTTTTCTTATTATACATAATTATAAAATGATTGATATAGCTAATGCATACATTGGCTCAAGTGCTAAAGACTTTTGAATTGAACTTTTATGCTCAGATTGTCATTATCATGCTTGATTATCATGTAATCTTAAGGAAACTTATCATAATTTTATGTATTTATAACTGTAATCATTACTTGAATCCATATTACTGAATACTCTTTCAGCAGCATACTTATGTTTTTTCACCACAGCTATGTCACCTAGTGTAAGCTTTAGTAACTAAACCCTGCCAGGTGATTGTACTTAATAAATCCCTATCTTGTGCCTTCCTATCCAAATTTGAAAGATTGGCTTTAAGTTTGTGGCTTTTCAAACATCTCTCACTGAAGAATCCTCTATGCCTGACATCAGTCTGAGATATTGGATAGGACAGCTAGGAATTTATCAAGCACTATCATTTAACATCTATTAGTTACTAATGATTGAAATAAACCATTAAGCATCACATAATCACCATCTCTTATACTAGCACAAAGGCCACAAGCCAGAAACTAGTCTGGGAATATTGGATGAGTAGGCATTAGATAGGGATTTTATGCACAAACCTTCTGACATCCATTGATTACTCTGGTTGGCACAGAGTGGCACTACTGTATGAAGAGTTTTGCCTTGTTTAAGGATTGAAATAGTTGGCACTGCTAAGGTGAAAAAAAAATTGCACTTTAGATATTTATTTAGATTTAATTACAGTATAAAAATTGTAAATGTGTTTAACACAGTAGCAGGAAAGTAGAACTTAACAAAGTAATGATTGTATAAATTTTCAGCTAAAAAGCTAACTTAACATGATAAGGAGACCTAAGGTGGAATGTGCAAGTAAATATAACAAATCATCGTTTTTTAATTTACCATGTAGAGTCAAGGGCAAATTTATACACTTGTCCCAAAACCATTCACCAATGCAGATGATGATATTAATGTCACATCTATAATTCTTAGTAATGAAAGAAAAAAAGTAAATTTGATTTAATAAGTGTTAAATACATTTAAAGGAAAGCACGGGAGAAAAATTAAAGAAGCAATAAAATTTCAATTAAGTTTCTACTGAAACTTGAATACATAGTAATTTCTGTTTATGTCACTAAACTCTGCATATGGTATATACTGCATTTTGATGGACATACTTAAAAATAAAATTAATTTTTTCATTTGAAACAATACAGTCCTTCTAGTTTGTTTATTTACATATTACATACTTGTACAATTTAATAATAAAATAATTCTTATCACAGGAATAGTGCTTTATAACAATATTGGAACTATAAGTACAATTTATCCAAACCACTTCAAACACTTTTTAGCAAAACTCTTTATTTGTACATATACATATACCTATGTTTCGACTGACCTGCAGTCTTCTTCAGAGAGTTTTGCTAAAAAGTATTTGAAGTGGTTTGGATAAATTGTATTTATAGGATATTACAGCAAAATAAAGAAAGTGCGATTTTGGTAATATTGGAACTAGTTAATGTAATAATTATTATTAAGATGGGCAAATTGATAAATTAATTCTGAAAACAATCTCTAGTTTTTTTACTTTCTTAATACTCTAGTAACAATTTTTTTAATGATTTAAATTTCCTGAAGATTTCTTAATATATAGTTTCCGTTATATGTAATATTAAAGCTGCTTTTATTTACTCCATCTCTTAACTTATATGTTTAAACTCTAATTGTAGTCTGTGTTTTTCTTGAAAGAGTATTTTATTAAAATTAAAAAATAAGTAATATAAAAAAATACATAATGGTAATAAAATAATATTTGTTGGATGGTTTTCAAATTCTCTTTCAAATGAAAAATATTGTAAACATCTAAATTTAGAGATAATAGCAGAAAAAAAATATCAAGAAAAGACAAACTGAGGAAAAAGTAATGTTTAAAAAAAAGGATATGATAGGTAGTCATACTGAGGGAAGTTCAAAATATCAAACGTTATTTTTTAAAAAGGTAGTTAGTATTTGAAATTGCTAGAAGATACCTTAAAAGAAAACTCTTAAAAGACTCAGAAAAAATAAATTCCATGAGCTACTTTGCTTATACTGATGTTCACTTATGACTACAAAAGAAAAAAAAAGAGACTTAAAAAACGATAATGATCAAGTATATAGTCTGTTAATCAATTTATGCAGACTATACTTTTAATTGCATCATCTTTTCTGCATCGGGAAATATCCATAATTTTTTTCCCCTAAGTTCCAATGCTTTGTCAAAGTTAAAAAATACCGACACAAGACTCTACTATAATAAAAATCTTTCTGATACTATTAATTTGAAAATCGTAAATTAACAACATTTATGTGTCTAAAAATAATAGTTATTGTAAAATAAAAGTACAGGGAAGCTTTGTATAAAATAGTGATAAAATCAATTCATCTAATAAATTGTACAGTTTAGTTAACCGTTTTTTTTTTTTTAAAAAAAGAAAAAGATTAAAGCCAGAAATCATTTGAATTTAAGTAAAATCAGAAAGAAAAAGAGAGGCAGAAATATCCTATCTTATCTTAACAAGATGCTAAAACAGGCAAACAGAAAATTAATAGTTTCAGACATGCTGTTAGCAGAAATGTTCATTTTAATAACAACATCAGATTCTGTTTCAATCTTTCTACATCATTGCACCAGAAAATTGGAATCAGACCAATTTTGGCTAACTTAACAATAAAGCAATTCAGATGTTTCTATTTATATAAATCACAGCCAAAGTTTTGAAATATACAATTGCATAATAGGCATTTCTTTTTTATTATAAAAATAGTAACATAAAAATGTGTGCATGTTTATGTACAATATACGCATTCAAAAAATACTCATTTAATTATATAAATTTATACATGTAAATATAATGGTAAGTCTGTGTAAATAAACAAAGTGTAGTCTAGCATTGGTGGTTGAGAGGTCTGCGACAGCTGCTTCACAAGCAGTTGTCCCGGGATAGTGGGTTCGCATCCCAGCTGATGCTATGACACATGGAGGAAAAATAAAAAAATAAACAAAGTGTATGTATGCTATAAATAATAAAACATCTTTGAAACTACTTTCTATAAAATGAAGATTTATCCTACGCTCTTTCTCAATCAGGAACCAGCAAAAAAAATATTAATGACCAGGCTGTCTAATTTCTGGATTACTATTTACTAACCCATAATTATCTGGCTAGGTGGCTTGACAATGTCAGCTAATTGAAAGAAAAATTGTAAGTCTACCTGGAGTCTTAAATAATATTCAAGTTTTAACTAACCCTAATTCAAATCACAACATAGCAAACATGTGTAATATTAACAATAAACATTAATTTAACATATGAAAACCTTTATAAAATATTAGTTACAGATTAGTATTTCAATTAATTGAAAGAATATCTATTAAGAAGTAGAATATATAAAAGAAAAATCATATGGCTATATTTCTTGATAGTTCACAAGTTTGAGCATTCGAATGGACACACTTCATGGACCTTGAGCACTACACTATGTCACTAACCCACTGGATTAAATTACACAGGGACAGAAATAGAATATTAGATAATATCCTAACATTATGCTTGAAAACAGAACATCATTAGTTACTAATATAACATTCTATTTTTAAAATGATATTGACTTAAATAATTCTACTAAACAATGTATATGTGTGCTTTCAATAGTTTTATTAAAAAAAATTTTCTGCCCCTTTTTAAATCTCTTATATATAAAATAGAAATTCATATACCACTACAATACTGGCCAAAACAATAAAATTTTATTAAAATTCATCCACATCCATGGTTTCACTTATTAATAAGTTGACCTTTTCAAGTGAAATTCAACTAAACATATAACAGTGTATCTAAAATAAAATAGACTTCCCATCATTCACTTCAAAAACCAACTTCCTTTAACAGCAAAGTATGTCTTCATGAGATTGATGGCCTCAGATTCAAAATTTTTTATCAAAGTTTCATTTAATTTTTTTTTTTTTAATCTGAGGCAATCATTCTCATGAAGACATTCTTTGATGTTAAAGAAAATTGTTTTTTGAAGTGAATGATGGGAAGACTATTTTGTTATATATATATATGTTTTATGTTTAGTTGAATTTCACTCGAAAAGCTGTATTTGTTAATATGAAACCATGATTGTGGAAGAATTTTAGTAAAATTTTTATTGTTTTGGCTAGTATTGTAGTGTTATATGAATTTCTATTTTATTTCTAATTGCTAATATAGCGTTAGGCAGTATTTAATTTTTACCATATATATATATATTTGAGTTCTAATTTCATATTTTTAAGTAGGGTCTTTTCACGTACAATTTTTGTCTCTCTCTACACGCTCTTAAGAATAGAAAAATACCGTAGCTATAGAAACATATTATTACTGATAATTAATTAATATTTAAAATATTTCGTACATTTTTCATTCTTTGTTGTATATATGTTTTCTATCAACTATTCTACATATACTTGTATTATTATTCAAAGGGCAATTGGAATTTAAACAGTAAAAAGAACCAAACTGTTATCAATAGTAATTTGTTAGTTTATTGCTTTATCATTAATAATTTTTCGAAATGAGTGCGACCATTCAAACACTGAAAGAACAAAGATTTTAGAAAGACAAAATGTTAGAGTTTTGTGTTGATTATATAAAAGTAATCTGTTTGCATATATACTAATCATTAATACGTATATCATGTTCGCATCTACATTATAATTTACAATCAATAAACAGCATATAAAAATTTAAATCTAACATATATTGAACGATATCAGAATAAAAAAAGTATCCTTCCAGGCATTTACTTTATATTAATTTTTAATAAAATGTCAACAGTAGGTTTGTAAGAGAGAAAAAATGCTGAAGTTTTTTTTGTCCTTTCTATATATTTTTTTTTAAATCAATATTCCTAGAATTGTTTACATTTTAACTAGTTTTTTCATTAAAAAAATAACCATGATTTAAAAGGTTTTTATCCAAAAACATTGGTGTTTGTTCCACAGGGTTAGACAAGAGGGTCACATTCCACGCACTCTCAGGTGACTTTTCAGACTTTAAACTTTTACAGTAACATTAAAAAAAGGGTGCACATCCCCTCGGGCAAGCTTAACTGTAATTTATTTCAATTTTCACTTTAAACAGTTATTGATTTAATACATATTTATTTTAGTATCACAGAAAATAAATAAATGCAAAATAATATTATCTTTTTAATATTTTTTTTAAAAAAATCAATGTTTCTATTTGAAACAACTTTATGTAATGTGTGTCACAGTCAATTTTCTATTTACATACACGGAATGCAAAAAAAAAAAAATAGTTAAAAATATTTTAACATTCTAAATATCTATACCTATCTGATCATTCTGCTCCATGGCTATATTTTATTGCTAGTTTCAGTAATCAATAGATAATAAGTAGATGGTAGTGTTTATTAAATCCATATTGAGTGCTATCCTTTGGATAATTTAAAAGCATTTTATGATGAGGTGCTTAAATCTGAATATACTACACCTATAAATTTTGAACCCAATGCATTTTTAATTTAGATGTCACTTTTATATTCTTTTTTAACTATCAAACTTCCAATCTAAATTTCAAAAACATCGCAATGCTTGGAATCTTAACCTTTTTTGCTTTTTTAGTTATATATTTCTCACAAAAGCCATAATCCACAAACTAGCTTGTATATATGGAGATAATAACACTGGATATGGGTTTAATAAGCTCTGCTCTAGTCACTATTTATTACCAGTAATATAACAAATGGCAGAATTGGTTGTGGAATAAACATAGTCAATAACAGAAAAAAAAACATTCTATAAGTTGAGACTATATGTATATATCTACATATATTTTCCATCACATTACCAGACTATATAAATAAATTTTTATATATTGTATTATAAAATTTAATATTCATTAAGAAAAATGACTTTTTAAAATAATGAAATAAAAATTTTTATATTGTCTTATTACCTGATTTTTTAAATACTATTTTAAAGCCAATAGATAATATTTGTATTATTGCCTGATTTTTTTAAATATTATTTTAAAGCCAATAGATAATGTATGGGTTTGGTATCCATAAAAATATCATCAATAAAAAATACATTGCATTTAAATCAAATATTTTGTCTTCCAGTCATAATTACATCAGATTAAACCAGCACTGTCTATGAGTAAGCAAAAAAAATAGATGAAATCATTTACTCGATTAAAGATGTTGTCAAAATAGTAACTATATTTGACATTAAAGAAAGTTTTGATTATGTAAATAGGATTGTAATAACATCAAAAAGTTTTTTGAAGTTTTGGATATATTAATATAAATCAGTGTAATCTGACTTTACCTTAATCTAAAATGCTGCATTCATTTATAAAACTTATCCTTGTCTTCTACAATTGTTATTATTGTTGCATATTTGTTGACTAACTCTTTTTGCATACAGCAGAAAGGCAGAATGTCTAACACATATTTTTCTATAGAAACAATAAATCTACCTTGAATGAGGAGTTTATTTTAAATAGATAAGGCTAATTAGAGATTGTTGATATTATCATAAAATATTAATAGCTTCTTACCATGATTTCTAGGATGTTTCATGTATACATTTTACACTTTGCTTATTCATCAAAGCTTTTTAGCAGCTTATTTGCAAGCTCTGTATATACAATTTGTAATACAAGCTTGCTAAATTAGGTCATGTGACGTATGACTTGATTTCTTTGTAATATAAAAAAACTTCACAATAAATTTAGGATCTAGTTTGGTCTTAATTGGCCTATCAACACAAAAGTTTCTGCTAAAAGTTATTGCACATAATATAAAATGTATATTGTGTAGGTATGTATTTTATCATGAGTTTTGGATTCCTAAAATTAACTACAAATAACACTTGCACAATTATTTTTAATATACACATTAGAAAGATAAAACAGTTATTTTTAAAACAGATATTATTGTGGAAAAATTAATTATAATATTTATAGTTTATTTCCTTTTTTTAACATTAATTTATTAGCAGAAAAATATATATGAATACAACATTTACGCTTTATTCATGTTGGCAGCATGCAATCATATTGTGATGATTAACAATCAGTTTTTTGAGTGGGCAAGATCTTGTATCTTTGGTTTACATTTGGAAATAGTTCCCTGCATCACGTTCTGTGACAGAAAGGTCCCCAAATTTTTCTTATTATGACAATGTAGCAAAAAAAAAAAAAAGCTATTGACAAAAAGAAAACTCTGAATTGAACCAAAGTACGACAATGTTAAAAATTTTTCGGCACTTCCCACTATATAATATATGTAAAAAAAATAAAATAAAAGCTTCTGAATAAAATTTATTGGAATTTACTCCCTTTTTTTAATTTAACAATTGATTTATTAATTTTATGTTAATTTAACAATTAACACATCTACTGTAGATTATAGGCTCTCAAAACTGTACATTTATCAAAAATACAGGCTGCCATCTTGGTTTACTTGAAAACTCACAAGTACTATAACTGTTTATAAATACAATATAGTATTTTATTAATACATATAAATCAGCAACAAAGATAATGATTAAGTGTTATTAACATCATTTATATGAAAATTTGCTTTATATTATTCACTAATTAAATGTTTGCATGATTTTTTTGAGGCCAATCAAGTATAAAAAATATGTATCCTCTGTGCATTTAAGCGAATGATAGGAAGGCTAAAATTTAGGCTGGATAAAATGATCATACCAAACCATATTCCCATTTCTCCCATTGTGAACCTTTAGTATGGTTGGCTGCAATAAAGTGTTATTTTTGTTTTATTTAAAGTTATTAATAACATTATAATGTCCATACATTTACATAAGTATTTCAGTGTGATTACGTTTTCAACAATACCAATATAAAAATATTAACCCTAGAATTTATCAGCCTAGCACTTGCTTTAAAAATTTATACTTACTGAATAGTTTAAAAGAAGTAAATGATCTTGAAACTGATTTCAGATATTTTTAAGTATTACCATGGTTACTGATCATTCATAATTGTATCAAGATAATCACTTAATTTAAAATAGTATAGACTGGAAATTGGTCCAATAACAGAATAAGTATATAATGATAAGGCAGTTTTAATTTTCACTTAGAGCTATTTATGGAAAAATAATATAAACAAAGAATATTTATATATATGGCTGATTTTGAATATTTACCACCTACATGAATTTTTTTTTTACCTAATTTACAAAGTTCACATTTATATTTATTGAGTACAAGTATTACAACATTTATCTCAAGAAGAACAGAATCTGAAATCATCCATTAAATCATAGGTTTTTTTTAATAGAGTTTATGCTAGATTTCAAATATTAATTAAAAGCAGGTTTTAGTCATATTTTCTAATACTTCTGTACTAATTTGATGCTACTATATATATATATGTATGTGTGTGTGTGTGTATGTTTGTGTGTTTAATATGTTAAAATATTGCATTTAACCACCAGTGTAATCCCCAGATTAACCTCTCTCACTGTAGGGGGTTTAGATACATGAATTTCCATGTCCATATGACATTTTATTATTGTGCTATACTATCAGAAGATGACATTGTTTTCTAATCACCTTTAACACCTTATGAAGCGATTAATAATCATTGTTCTGTAAAGATATATTGAAATGTTTAAAATTTTTATTACACATTTCTCAACTCTATTATATCACAATCATTGACTTGAATTAAAAACCCAGATTCTTCTTTTCCCCTTTAAATACATTCATCAAAAATTTATTTTAAAAATGCTGAACAATGGATTTACATGCCTATGCCATGAATCTGAAATTTTTTTTTCATTAGACTACATCTTCACAATATAGGAACTAGTTTCCACCTACTTTTAATATCTTCAAAAAAATTAATAATTATTGCACTGTTACACCATGCCTAATCAAAATATTTACAAAGTTTATTTAGGACATGTAGTCAAATTAAATATATTAAATTATACAAAAAAGCAAGTCCCACAAATTCTAACTGCAAGATAATTTTTACAGTTAGTTTCATTCATATTTACAATCAAACTCTTATTTCTGGAGAGATTAAAATATTGCACTGTATCATAAACTTAAATTACTAGCTAGATATTTATTAATTAACTCTTTCAAGTGGTCCAAAATATTTTTTATCATAAAGCATTTTTTAAAATACAAATAGCAGCAGCTAATAAGATCCTATTTATTGTGAGAGATAAGCTAAACATTTAAAGATACGCTATAATACCAGTAAAGAAGATATTAAAACAGGCAAAACTCACTATATATATTGCCACACACAACAAGCTAGAGTAATCAATGGATGCCAGAAGGCTTGTGCATAAAATCCCCATCTAGTGCCTACTCATCCAATATCCCCAGACTAGTTTCTGACTTATGACCTTCATCAGTGAGGAGCCTTGGATCTGAGAGCCCTGCACCTAGATCTTAGGATGTAATGCAACCCTCCAGCAACCTCCTTTTATCTCCATTTAACTACAAAACTATGAGTCTTAAACTGAAAACACCTTAATGTTTTCAATCCAAGCCCATTAACTTATATAGTCATATGGGTCTGAAACCAATTCAGTACCCATACATTTTGGTGTCTTTGGTTCTTTAATAACCATATCCACCACTATCCTATTAGGCAGGATTGGTTTTAAGCCAATAAACATCACATGACCACCACCTCTTATGCTTGGGTATAACTGTTGTTAAAACAGGCAAAACTCACTATATATTTTGCCACACAAAACAAGCTAGAGTAATCAATGGATGCCAGAAGGCTTGTGGCATCCATTGATTACTCTAGCTTGTTGTGTGTGGCAATATATATACTTTTGGCTGTTTTAATAACAGTTATACACAAGCATAAGAGGTGGTGGTCATGTGATGTTTATTTGGTTAAAGAAGGTATTGTGAGATGCAAACAATATAAGAATTTTAGCTTCAGTGAAGATGTATGAAAGTCATAGGTGTCACTCATTTTTCACAAATTACAAATGCACTTACAGATATGGTTTGATGCAGAGATAAAGCATCAAACTCTGGATAATAAAAACCTTGGATTGTTTCCAGTTGTGGGATTTCTGATACTCACAAATATCATGAACTCAAGAACAATAAAACTTCAGTTGTGTACTTCTCAAAAATAGTTAATATTACTATGTCTATTACAGGAAAAAGACTGAGAAGCAAACCAATAATATCTTTGAAATGTGATGTAATGAAATTGAATGTTTTTCACATGCAGATATGAAACAAATTGCTGAAGACAGAACGATATGGCTGTAATGACCATTAAATGCTAATGATAAAGGTGATGATGATATACATATATATGCTATATATTAATTGTTATATTAATATTATTTTTATGAGAAATACTTTTATAATTAATACATTTTTCAAGTCTAAAAACTAAATTATTTTTATCATGCTAAAAATTAAAATGCGAAATGTTTATGGTTTAATAACATTCCACAGAAGCAATATGAGAATCACATTCTCTTATCTGTCATACAACGTAATATGAATATAATATCTAATGTGTAAAATCCATATTAAAAATTTAATGACAGCTTGGTTTTGGCAGTTGTCAGCAGTGGTCTCATCTTATTGTCATGTGTCTATTTAATCTGACTTTTAAGATTCTGAAATAACTTTAAAGTAAAATGTATATTATTCAGTGAAGCTGTAATTATTCACTGTTTTGCCATTAACTAATTACAGTTTAAAACAAAGAAAAAAAAAAAAAGAATATATATATATATTTTATCTACCATTACAATACATATAAACTCAATTATTTTGCAAACAAAAATGAACGCGCATGCTCATTAACAACTTGAGAGTGATCTATGTTTGTAACTAAACATCCAAAAGGCGAATGTAAAAAAAATAAATAAATAAAACAATGTGTTGACATGGCAGATTCAAGAATAATTCTATCAAATCCATTCATTTACCTATCAAACAATCTACTTATTTTTATATCTATTTATCTGTATATCTTTCTATCTACTCATTTATATATCTAGCTATCTGTATATTTATCCATTTATCTATCTATTTGTTTTTCATTGCTTATTTGTTCTTTTATCTATCTATCTATCTATCTATCTATCTATCTATCTATCTATCTATCTATCTATCTATCTATCTATCTATCTATCTATCTATCTATCTGTCTGTCTGTCCGTCCGTCCGTCCGTCCGTCTATCTATCTATCTATCTATCTATCTATCTATCTATCTATCTATCTATCTATCTATCTATCTATCTGTCTGTTTGTCTGTCTGTCTGTCTATCTGTCTATCTATCTATCTATCTATCTATCTATCTATCTATCTATCTATCTATCTATCTATCTATCTATCTATCTATCTATCTATCTATCTATCTATCTTCCTATCTATCTATCTATCTATCTATCTATCTATCTATCTATCTATCTATCTATCTATCTATCTATCTATCTATCTATCTATCTATCTATCTATCTATCTATCTATCTATCTGTCTGTCTGTCTGCCTGTCTATCTATCCATCCATCCATCCATCTATCTATCTATATATATATGTTTGTTTTCAATTATAATATCTATTTATTTGTATATCTTTCTATCTACTCATTTATATATCTAGCTACCTGTGTATTTATCCATTTATCTATCTATCCATCCATCTATCTCACTATCTCTCTCTCTCTCTCTATATATATATATATATCTGTTTGTATTCAATTATAATATCTATTTATTGGTATATCTATCTATCTACTTATTCATCTATTTATTTGTCTTTTAAATATATCTACGTATGTGTTGGTCTATCTATCTATTTGACTATCTATTTATCCAACTACCTATCTATCTATCTATCTATTAATGTATTTGAATATCTATTTATCTTTCATTTTATCATTGTCTATTAAAATTTTTAAGGTTTAAAAAAAAAAATCAGCAACACGAAATAAAAAAGAGCTTTTGAATTCAATAAGAAAAACAATTTTAAAAGAATCACAGATATTCTTCACAAATAGCCTTATCAATAAATTTATATATTTATATTGAACTATGCCTGTTTTTATCATTTTAAGTTGTGTGTGTAGTAATATATTATGTTGTACTTGTTTATTTATTATTTTTAAAGTGTGTATCGTCTAGGATAAATAAAAAAGTATTTTTTAAGTAAATCTTATGTTAATAAATAATAAAGTCTTAAAATCCAAAAAGTCTCTTTATAATTTTGTTCACATTTTATATATAATCTCTATAATGATATTGTATCTATAGTTTACATGCATTTCTTACTTATCAAAATTTTATTTTCTTTTGAATCTTCAATGTAATGAAATAGTAAATTCATATGACATCTCACATCCTAAAGTTTGAATTAAGATTAAGTCAGTCTTATTTTTTTTTTTTTTTAGAATACAAGCAGGAAGTTAGGATTCTTTTATCAGGCAGCCGGTCTATAGATATTCTAACTAGTAATTTATAATTGGTTAGTAAATGGGTATCTAGATATTATTAGGTCAGAATATAAAGATCAATTCAAATTGCAAAGACGAGATTGGATATATAGATTGTAAAAACAAACAAAATGTGACCATATTTTGTATTAACATGGATATACAGATATATCCTATATCTATAAGTGTTGAACTCATATGGGCCTTTATTGATAATTAGCAGTATTCAGAAACATAGAATAACACTTTTTTTATATATACATTTAACAGCATTACAAATTACATATATAAAATAAAAGTACTTTTATTTTTTTGTTAAAAAAAAAGAAAGAATAGATATTACGAGCTAAATGGTGCACACACAAATAACAATTTGACAAAATATGCCCAAATATGTAGTATTGATATATTGGTCTATTTTCATAATCTCTTATAAATATTGAACGTCTTTGAAAAAAATTTAACATTATTTTAATATTCCAAATACATTCAACTGTTAGTAATAACATACAGGTTAGTTTCTAGAGATATTATTCTACCCACTTTTTCAGGTGTTTTTGGCCTGACCAGTGACTGCAGTAGCATGGGAATCGAACCTGAAACCTTAGATTATTGAATACTGAATTTTAAAGTAACACTCTAACCATATGAGGCATCCTAAAATTTCAATATTCAAGTATCTAAGGATCCAGGTTCAATTCCCGTGCTAATACTGTCACTGGTCAGGCCATCAACACTTGAAGAAGAGGGGGGAATAATTTTTCTCGAAAAGTTGTGCATATAGTAAACTGTGCGCTATTAATTGTAATTAATGTATTTGAAGTATTTAAATAAAGTTAAATTTTTCGAAAGACATTCAATACTTATATTATATGATGGAAATAATCCATTATATAAATACAACTAAAATACCAGCATGACAAACCTTCAGGAAAACACATGTTCTAATTGTTGTTTATAGTAAATATTTTTCACATTTTTTGATGTCAGTAAATAAGTAGAATTAAATGTAAACAACATATAAAAAATAAATAATTTAAAAATTAAAAAAATTACACATGCGAATAAACAATTTTTTATCTTTTACTCCCAGTGGTAAAAAAAAAATATATATTTATGTTTTTAGCAACATTTAGTCAACATAATACAGTGAGGCAGTTATTAGGAAAAAAAAAAGTGTCACCTTCTCGCTTAAATCCAGGACGTCTCACTAGGAGATTAGAAAAAAAGACAGGAGGTGAAAGTAGCACTTTTATAAGACCCTGTAGAAGATTTTTTTTTCTTTTAAACATCAAAACTATATAACAAGTTAAATTTGTCTCGTGAATATTCAATAATTTTATGAACAATTTAAAAACGTATTTTTTAACAGTAATTTTTATTTTTTTCAACGTTGCAGTTCGATAAATTATTGTATTAGATTATCTCAGAAAATCATTTGTAGTTCTACGAGCATAGATATGTGCGCATACATACGACTTTCTAAAGCTTTCTGCATATTAAACACTGTGTAATATATCATTTTACAGGCACGTTGATGTGTATTTACATACTCATGGAAGGCCACCACCAACAATGATCTAATTATTTATATGAATTTAGTACTTTATTTTTAATTATGCATCATCTATACATATGTCATAAGAAATGCGTAGTCTTGTGTAGTTTAGAATTAGTATTAGACTCTGGAGTGTAAAATCCTCAGATCGGATCCAATGTTAATACTTCCGATGCTATCTCATTATTTAATCTATGAAATACATAAGAACTACAAAAGCATTCTGAGCAATATTTGATAATGCTTTGAAGAAGAAGAATAAAAAGAAAAAAAAGAACAACAACAACAATAATAATAATAACAATAATAGTAATAAGGGTGACGATGATGATGATAATAATAATAATAATAATAATAATAATAATAATAATAATAATAATAATAATAATAATAATAATAATAATAATAATAATAATAATAATAATAATAATAATAATAACAACAACAGAATAGTTTGGTGCTCAAGAAATGATAAAAAGGTTGATCCTTGGATGTGACAGAGCTTCCATGTATTCCATCAAATCTGAAACCAATGGAATTTGGGGAGTTTGCCACTCTACAACTGCACCAAAACATTCAGGGTCAATGCTTTAAATGCTCAAAAGTATATTATATTGTTATTAATATGCTTGCCATAGCAACTTCATGCTAGGCCAATTGAAGATTAACATTTATATCACTCACTGGAAGTTCAAAACAAAATGACAAAAAAAAAAAACTGAAGAGAGTTGATAAAATCTTATAAGCTAAAAATGAAATACTATTAATCATGGTTTTGTTCTTTTTTTCATATTTGATTGACATTATTTAAGTAGTGGAAAGAAATTGCTTGCAACATATAATATTTTGGTAATTATTGGACAGTTACTTTTTAAGACTTCATTTTAACCATAACATCTGTAAAATATATATTTTATATGAAGCATATTTTATATTAACTATAACTAACTATACTGCATGTGATTTGATATTTCATAATATTTATATAAGTAGTATTAGAATTATACAGTGCTAAATGATATGAAATTTTTTTAAGAGTGTTGAACTCTATTTGTGTCATCTCAAAATGTTATAGCCTAACACATAGTAGAAGAAAATGAATCCACTTTTAAAAGCAAGGTGTGATTTATATTTGGTCCAAATATTGACCATGGCATTTACATGATCACACAGACAATTTATGAAACCATTTTTGCAGTCTTATTTAAATTGGCCTTATTATTCAATCACTAATTTCATAAACTGTAAATATTTAAATTGAGAAGTACCACATATTTTAGGAGCCATCTAATATTAATATTCTATATTTAATATCAGTTCACTTGTTTACAAAGTTATTGAAATACATGAACAGAAATTTTGCTCTATGTATATGATTTAGGCAATTATTTTATTGATTCTACTATTTTGTTGATCATGTGATGCATTAAGTGTAATTTTATGTAAGACTCTGGACACATCTCTATAAATTATATTTTTGAACTCATATAAACAAGCTTTTCTGATATTGTTGGAAGAGAAAGCATTTAAAGTCTCTGTCTAGAATTATCTCTATTCACAAACTGTTTTTCAAGGTGATGACTCTCCTCAGTGAGGCACTGGGATATTTTGATACTACATTTAAAATACCAATTCAGCACATCATTTATCTAATCTTTAACTATTATGTAGAAAATCTGAAAATTTTCAGATGTCTTCAAATCCATCTATCTAACTTAAATAGCTATATGAGACTGAATTAAATTCAGTAAATTCAGATACACCATATATTAATAGCCTTAGCAATATAATATCACCAAAGCCTCAAAAGCAAAACTATAATGGAAAGGAAACAAAGTCATACATCACATGACTTAACTTAATAAGCTTGCACTACAAATGTAATATAATGAGTCTGCTAATACCTCTAAACAAGCTCTTCTGATAAATGCCAGAAGAGAAAGCATTTAAAATGTCTATCTAGAATTATCCCTATCCCCAAACTGGTTTTGAGCACATGGCTCTCCTCAGTAAGGTGCTATATTCAGACCATAGATCTAAAATACCAACTCAAGCACAGCATTTATGTAATACTTAACTATGAAATAGAAAATCTGAAATTTTCAGATATCTCTATGTCTTCAAATCCAGCTATCTAACTTAAATAGCCATATGGGACTCAACTAAATTTAGATACACCATATATTAATAGTGTTATTAATATAACATTGCTTCAGCCTCAAAAGAAGAACTATAATAATAAGAAAATCAAGTCATACATCATGTGACTTAAAGATAATAATTCTAGATAGAGATTTTAAATGCTTTCTCTTCTGACATCAGAAAAGCTTGTTTAGAACTATTAATATGTTCATTATATTACTAATATATATATAAATCACAGGCTACAGTTAGAAATAGATTCATTTTTTTTGCTTGGCAGACAGAATACAATATTACAAGACATTTTAATTAAATTTAATGTAAATAGTGTTTGAATTTTATTGCTTCTAAATTAGTTCTTCTTTCAGACATGATTTCTCTAATATGAGGATCCTATCCAGATGTGACACTCTCTGTTAAAGTAGAATGTTAACATAAAAAATATTATAAAATTGAAGTCAGTAATAAAGTAATATTTCCTTGATTTAAAATCTTCATGCTTTCTTTCTCTCCAAAGTGCTTAAGATTAGCCTCTGTATATAAAATGAGATAAAGAGAAAAGATAAACTGATCTTTTTTTTAAAAAAAGTTTTATCTTGAGCTTTGGATTGAGAGTATTTTATTTACTTAATAGACCAATGTTTACATATTAATATTGGTGTATTATATATAATATTAACTGCGTGAAAGTCTATATTTGTATATTTCATTATTTTATTTGGTATTGACAAGCTGTAAATAGAAAAAAATTGTGTATGTCCATTAACAATAGTATAAAGCAATTTGAAATATTACTTTAATAAAATAATATGATTGATTTAATATATATATATATATATATATATATATATATATATATATATATGTATATACAAAATAAACACATAATGAATCAGAGAACCAATACTGTTCAAGTTAGTCACTAATAGGGTTTTAAATTTTTAATGAAAAAGTAATGTTGTTTTGTTCTTGTTTTTTGTTTGAAAACCACAATTATGGTGCTTAAGCATCAAAAATATACTTGGTTTATTTAATTGTATTTTATTTATTTTTATTCTCTGTTGCAGTGTTTTAACTCTTTGCATGATTGGGATTTGATATTGTAAAATGATATTCCTTTCCCAGCAAAAACCATCACCAATTAAAAACTAATGAATTTTAGTACAATTTTATGTTGACAGTTTCCATTTAATGTTAATGATTATATAATTTAGTTTTTTCATATATTCATAGGTGGTAGGATTTACTAAAAGTAATAAGACACTAAAGTTTAATACTTTCTCTAGAATTTTAGTTGACAATGATTGCATTATGTTATGAAGGGAAAAAGTGTTTCATATATTTCTATACTTATTACATCAATTTTAAGTTTATTATTTTAATTTGATATAAAATATAATTTAAAAAATGAAATATATGTATATTAAAAATTTGTTTTGATATATCTAAACTTGTGCTTTATATATATATATATATATATATATTGGTGGAACGTTAATGTTTTTTTCAAACCAGTGATTGTAGCACGTCTACAATCGTCTTTCTACCTTTTATCACCCAGTGAATGACTTGTGTGATCAAGTCGAAACGTCAGTATATTAATATTTAAAATTTTTTTAACACGGATGAAACACAAAATATGTCTTATATATATATATATATATATATCTGTATTAAGTGTCATATCTCAAACTAAATGTAACTGTTTATAATTTGAGCAATAAAGAATATATGTAACTAATTCTATCAAGAGAAAGACGAAGTAAGAGCATCTCTGAAAAATTTAATAGACTGCATTCAAATTGTAATATAATCATAAAGAGTTGAATTAGAAAATTTGTTGCAAAGTTTTAAAAAAGAATACATATGCAATAATTCTTACAATAGAGCTTAAATAAGATTAACTAATAATGAAAAGATATTTGATAAAATTTTTCATTGCAGGAGAAATTATTGTTTGTTTGCTAAATATATTTTTTTCAGATTTACTTTCTAAATAAATTATATTATTTTTATGTTTTTAAACATATGGTTTTTGTGTTGTTTTTTGATTTTTCACACACAAAAACACAAATATAATGATTAGTGAAATGAGGATGGTGTTTCCATTCATGATTATGCATATATTCAACTAACAGCAGACTTTGCCTTATATATATATATATATATATATATATATATATATATATATATATATATATATATATATATATATATATTATATGGTGTTAAATATGGGTGACTATTCTCTGTATAGATTGTAATAGACAGTAACCAAATATGGATTGTTACATGATATCCATTTAATGTATAGGATGTATAAATATAACACAACCAAATTACTTAATAATAAGAATCAATTAAAAATAATGGAAAATAATAATTTACATGTACTGAGATCTTGAATCTAATAAATGATTACAAACAAAGAAATGTAATTTAATATTGACCAACATATACTTTTATTTTTGAAAATACAAACAAAGATGAAGAATGTTGAGTCATAAAAAAACCTTTAGGTTGGGATATATACTTATTATATATGTGTGGATATATTTTTTAACTTATATATATATAGTATTGATCAATAACTAACATATATAATCTTATGTATACTATTCATATAAAATTATTATTAATACATAAATATTATCAAAATGTAAATAATAAAACAAATTAAATATTACATAAAAAAGAACATTTTTGAAGTAACTTTAATTTCTGATAAGTGAATAATTTTTGTGACTATTTCTAAGTTTGTGATCTTTATTTCTACTATGCATTTCATTTACTCTAAAAGTCTTTTTTATGTCTTGATTAATTCAAGCATGCATAGGGATATTATTTCAGTAAACCTTTAAATTATAAAAGATGACTTTATCAACAATATCAACAATTACAAAATAATAATGAATAAAACAATAAATTAATAAAATAATATACTTTTTTATATTTAATTAAAATTATAGATATTAAAATGTATATCTTAAATTCATTTACATATTTATTTTAATTCTTAACTGAATGTTACAAACTGTATATGTAAATTATTATTTTTTGTTAATTAAAACATCAACATCAATAACTTCATTTTATATTTCTATTTTAAGCTAAACCTAGTTTAAAACCGTTAAAATTAAAATAGCGATTCAATCATCTTAATATAAGAAAAAAACTGGGATTAATTTGAACTTGTAAAGATTAGATATTAAGCTATTATGAAATAATTATAATTGCCTGCTTAAATGCCTAGTGGACAAGTTACAACTTTATTTCATTGTATGTCCTTTAATTTCATTTTCATAAATATTATTTAAGGGAAATAATTATGACATATGGTAATCTTCAAAAAAAAAAACACAAAGTTTTACAAAGTAATAAATCATTGGAAAAAAAAGTAAATAAAATATGCAAATAAGTTGAAAAATTCTTTAAATATAATGCTTAACAACACTTCAAATATAGTAGCACTAAAATGAAGTTGAATTTTATCTTTTATTAAATATTTAGGTAAATAAATTCTACAGTAATTAATTATACTCTCAAAATGTTCAGAGGTGACCATAAAATGTCGAGGAACTTCATATTACTAAGTGTGATTTTTTTGTATCAAAGGAAACAACATTTATGGCCCTTCAAGGAACTTAGCTTTAGGTAACTCTTTAACACCAATGTAAGATTATATTTAAAATAGCTTCCACCACTTTAAGAAATGCCTGAACAGATAAAGCTACATTAATACATACAAAGAAATGGGCAATGTTTTAGGTTTTCTAACTTATTAATAAAGAGAGGAGTTATAAAAGTAATATCAAAAATCTTCAAAATCTACCACAATAGTCTTCTGGTACTCTGAGATAATAAGTGAGAAAATTTTTGAATGATATTTATTATGTTATAAATCTAAATAATAAATTTATCAAAAAAATACACGTTCTTACATTACAGAATAATTCATTTAAAATTATCATAAAAGTATTAATATTTAAACTTCAAATAATCTTACATATTGAATGAAATATTAATAATGTAACTTTATATTTTAAATATATTTTATGAGTTGTTTTTCTCCATTCAATTTCATATAAACTAAATATATATAGAGCTTATTTAAACGTTCAAAATACTTATTTTTCCATAATATTATTTTAATGTTTACATAAAAAATAATTAAAATAATAAATGGAAATATTAAACTAAATTTGCTGCTGTATCATTTTAATTGAAATTAATGCTTTTATAATAGTAAAAAACAATATTTTAACATCTACACTTTTAAATTTAATTCATGCAGTTTAATGATGAAATAAGCTAAATAATCTTCAAAATTTTATTTTCATTATACATAAAAATTTTCCTTGGCATATTCATAATTAATATTTTATTTATAAATCTTATTAACAACATCTTTATATAATATATGTATATCATTGTAAAATTTCATCAACATGTTCATGATAAGCTATGATTATTTTTAGTATCTATTTCTAGTTGTACTTTTATATAATATTAATTTTCCCTTTGGTTGTATTTGTAAATCAAATTTGTGTGTTTGTTTATCTGCATAAGGAAAAGTTTTTCTTCTCCTTTATAACCTAAAATTGAGGGTATTTTCAGAGAGTTCACCAAAATCATAGCTGATTATGGTAAACTTCACTGGAATGGCAAAGTGGTGGCTATTAGCATGGCTAAGGCTCAGATGGCCAAAGAGCTCAATGGTCTTGGCCTGCACTCTATCTCACCCTCTACCTTCAAAAGACTTTTACCCTTCTCTGCTCAACATGCTTAAAATTGTTAGATCTAAATCTCACTGTGGTTGTTGACCCTACTGATACTCAACCTCCACTCACAAGTAAAGGGATAGGTGAGATCTGGGAGCAAGTCAGTATAGCCATGAATCTCAGCCAACTAGCTCTTGATGCTAAAAAGTCTTTCTGGACTGTCTACAAATTAAGGTACCAGGATCAATTTCTTGATTCAAAATGCATTGGGGCTTTCCAACAAAGCCTTGATCCAAAAGCTGAATCACTGGTATATTACATCCAAAAACACTGACTTTCTTATCAAACTCAACCTGGCCTCTCTTCCCACCAGTTACTTTCTGGTGGCCAGAAGGGGTTTCATAAAACTGGATCCCAGTGCCAGCTCTGCCACTCTGCTGATGAGACCATAGCCCACCTACTATACATGTGCTCCACCTTTGCTTCTATTAGGAACTTCATCATCAAAGTTTCACTAGACATTAGAGATGCCCTGTCAATTCAAAACATGATCAACCAGGGATATCCATCAGACTCTCCATCTTTTTAACCTTCACTTTATGGACAACCAGATGCAAATTAATGTTTGGACATTCTAATAACACTCCACTTCAGATTTACATCAAGTTACTCTTATAGACCAAGGCAAGAGACTCAGCCCTTTCAGCTCAACTGTTACACAGTGATACTTGGGGAAAGGATTATGTTTTCAAAGAATAACCCACCACAAAATATTGATGGCTCCTAATTGAACTTAAAGACATAAATTTTAAATAAACAGATGCCCTGATTTTATCAAGAAACCTGCATCATGATTATGCCTCCAAAAGGCTGAAGATGAAATCACACCACTACAATGAAAAATGAAACAACCTAAGTCACATCAAACAAAACTGCACAAGTAGTGAGCTACGGGCACTGATAATTCTCAGCATAACCACAAAATGGACTGTACCCCCCAAAACTCAGGGCCTTGTTTTTTATCTGAGTTCATCTCAGTTACTCAGAGTGTCTATTCAATCTTTTCTCCACCTTTCAGAATACTGAACTCCTCTAAACCAGAGGTCGCTTTAAGATGTAATACACCTACCAAAAAACTGAATGATTAAACAGATACATAGCATCTCCACTGACAGAATCATCACTAATTAAAGACTGTTGATCCATTTACTCCAGGACTTTTTTAGTATATGTTTCTTATTTTTTGGCCTATATTCTTTAAATACAATGTAAACCTTTTCAGTGTACAAAGAACACTTCATGTTTGAATAAAATATTTTTTTTTAAAAAAAAAGTACACTCAGTTACGACTATTCGTGAAATTCATTGAATATGCATTCAGTCTTACATTTTATATATATATATATATTGTACCCTATATATATATATATATATATATATATATTATAACTCACTTCTTTACACAGACAAACAAATGCATATTTCATTGATTCTTTTATATAGTAATTATAACTGTATAAAAGAATAATTTAAAAAAATCTTGAAACGATCTTAGAATATTGTTGAAATATTGACGTAATTATAAAATATATTTATATATAAGTATAGATAAAATTGGTTCTAGAATAAACAAAATTTATAAAGAATACATTGGTAATGAGTAAGTAAATGAAAATTGTTATATTAATGGGAAATATTTTTCAAAAAATTATTTATTTAATTATTATTTTTTTTCCAAATGAACGTTAATGAAAATTTTTATTTATCTTTATGATATACTTAATTCAAGTATTAAACGTCTTTAATCTTACAACTTTAGTTTTTTTAACGACCAAATCACAATCTTCATGCAAGATTTTTTTCATGAAAAATATAAATATCCATATTATTATTAAATAACATTCTAGTAATTAAATTTTTATGAAATCTAATTATAAATTATGAACTAAAATATATACTGAATAATTTTATAATTGTTAAAAACATTATTATGATTTTGTGTGAATAATTTTTTTTCAAAATTTTTATATCATGGATTTTTTTTAGAAGCATAAAAAAATTATATTATCAAAGAATATCTAACTGAAGTTTATTGGTATGAAAACAATATATTTTTTACTCAAAACTACTTTTTTTAAAAGATAACACATCTTTTTTCTGATCATGTTAGCTACAAGTATCCTAAATTTTATACATTAAATTGAAGGAAATATCATTAACAAATTTTAAAATATGAATTTTTTTCTACAGTACAGGCTTTTTTCCATATCTGCACTTATATATGTAATATATAGGGGGTTTGAACTCAGACTTTCACACAACCCTCAAACATCTATGCTATCTCATACTGCTGATACACTTGATCACACACATGACAAAAGATAAATAATCACTAATACTGTATTTCATGCTAAATCAGCACTCATCAGTTGGCCCAGATTAACATCTCCACACATATATACAATCAAAGCTGAGCTTATATTAAGATAGCCAATCTTCATATTTTAATGGACATGATTCAAAACACTCCATATCACAACTCTTCAGCTGTTCATTTCATTAAAAATCTGATGATGGAATGCTCAATGCCCACCTTAGATGGTTGAGAGTTATGTAAAAATCTGAATTCAAGCTCCCTATATAACAAATTTTAAATAAAACATTTTTTAAAATATATATAATTACTGTGATTTGTCAATAATAAGTGTGAAATCTTTTGAATTATAAAATCTGAGTTATAATTTATCCATTGTTTAGTGTATAAGCATTACATTTGTGATGATAATATTTTTAATAAGTTTTGGGTTCTGTAATTTTTATAAATATCTATCATTTATTTTTTTCACTGCTGTAAAAATGATCTATTGAGAATTCACAATGATTTTAAAATAAATGAAATCTCACTTATTGCCTTGAATATTAGATGTAATTTTACTAGCAAATTTTATATTCATATAGTAGATAAAATTATGTTAAATAGTTCATTGCAAATAAAGCCTTTAGAAAAAAAAATTATGAAGATTATACTCATCTAGATCAGTTAATAGCAGTTGGATAATATTAACCTTTCTCCTTCCCTTTTGGTTTTACACTCTGGCTAAGAATATCTAAAAACCAATTTACCAAAGTATAATAGAATTGTTTTGTAGATCAGCTATCTAAGAAAATTCTCTTGAACAAAGCAAAGCAAAAACTCCATATAGTAGTGCCACCTGTGCTAAACAGAGTAATCAATGGATGCCAGAAGGCTTTGCTTTGTTTATAAACAATTATGTGCTAGCATTGGAGATGTGATCATGTGATGCTTGCTGGTTTAAAATTCTCTTGTTTATTTGGAAGTTCTCAGTTACCTTAAAATTGTCCAAATTTTATCCACATTTGAAATCACTCACAGTAATGTCAGACAATTGTGTTCTCTTCTGCCAACATGAGTTTTTCTTTACATTAATACATATTTAGATATATTAAAATTTAAAAATTACTTTAATGTTAAGGTTAAATCAACAATAAAGTCAAAACATAATGTGTAAATAAAAATTTGCCAGTCCACATGCTTAAATTAATGAAAATAATATAAGCAATATGTTGTCAAGATAACACTGCAATTAGATAGTACTATTTAAGTCACTGCACATGGGATAACTGGTTAACTGTTGATATTAAAACAGGCAAAACTCTCTATACATATTGCCACTCAATGCAAGCCAGAGTAATCAATGGATGCCAGAAGGCTTGTGCATAAAATCCCCATCTAGAGCCTACTCATGCAATATTTCCAGACTTGTTTCTGGCTTGTGGCCTTTGTCAGTGAGGAGCCTTGGATCTGAGAGTACTGCACCTAGATCTCAATAACAGTTATAAGCAAGCATAAGGAATGGTGATCATGTAATGTTTATTAACCGTTGATTCTTATTGTTTATTGTAAATAAATATTTTCATAAGTAATAATTTTCAATTTTTAAACTTTCTACATTTAAAATAATAGACAAAACATAAACATCAAATGGTTTATTGCAGGAGAGTTCATAAAAAGTTAATAATTGGAAGCAATCTATTTGTAACGATGAACAATGCACATCGAATAGCAAAATCAGTCAGTGCAAAAGTAGTAGATGAAAATAAATTACACATCAACAAATATTTATAGACATCAGCCAGACAGCTAAGTAGATAAATATTTATATAAAAGAGTATGTATACAGTTAAAATTAAGTATGGAATATATTACATAAATGAATATATGTAGTTTTTTTTTTAAAAAGGGACAAAATTGAAAATAAAAAGAATAAATTTTAAGTGAATTGTTAGTTAAATTAATAAATAAAAAAATATTTGCTAGATAAATATATACCGATAAAGTCTGACTTCGTGTAAAATGATATGCATTCTTTTAAAATTTTCTCTAATTTTATAAAGAATATTTACATTTTCTTTTGCTACATTCATTACATTTCAAAAATAGCTAAACGAATTAAATTAATTCTTACTAGCAATAAAATATAATAAATAGCCTTTTAAAAACATTTTTTCAAGTTGCCATTTATTTGTTAAATAATGGTGTTAAAATATTTTAAATTATACACATACATTTAAAAAATAGTATAGTTATTATCATTGTTATGTGTGTGTGTGTGTGTGTACATTTAGCTGGGTAAAACATTTGTTGTCGCAAGTAATTTATTTATTGGAATCATTTACAAAAATAATGTAATTATTGTTCAAAAATTAGTGAAAGAAAAAAACCCAACTAAACAAGGATCTATTTATAAGATAAAAAAATGTGATCTTGACCAACTAATGAGTGCTGGTTTAATACGAAGTGCAAGGGATCGTCTTTTATTGTATCTTTATTTATATGATTTTAAAAAAATGTGTGGAAATGTAGAGATTATTTAATATATTTATAAAAATATTACACGTGGGAAAGAGAAATGTGAATAACTCCATGTTTGTGTGTGTTTGATTATAAAAAAGCTAGATATATTAAATTTTAACTGATGTTTAAAGTTTATATATGTGCTAGAAATAATCTTTAGATTAATATATGATTAATGATAATCATTACTTATTTATCTGAAATGGATGATCTCGATGTTGTGGTTGCAGTGAGTTTGACACTTGTAAATCAAAATATAATAATTTACTATTCATAAAGAATCTTTATATAATAGAGATATATGTCATAAATAGTGACCTGGACCAATTCATGAGTGCTGGTGCAACAAAATGCAACTTGGGGATAATTTGGGTTTTATTGTAATTTTAAAAAAATGTTTCGAAGTGTGAAAGTTATTTAATATATTTATAAAGATAAAAATATTTGTTATAGTTATTTTTTAATATTAGAAAAAAAAATAATGGTAATGATAAAGAAAAAGAATGAAAAAAACAACAACTGTGAATTGAGAATAAACATTGAATAAGAAATTACTTTTTAAAAAAAATGAAAATTATAAGAAAAAAGTGCCCACAAGTTAATGATAATAAAAACAATGAATAAAATTGAGATTAGTGGAATGATATAAACCATAATGAGAAAGAAAAGATTAAATAAGTAAACTACTTTCAGAAAAATGAACATTGTGACAAGAATATAAAAATAAAGAAAACCATAAAGTAAATATAATTAACAAAATGAATAAAATTAAAAATAGAATCATAGATTAGTATGAACAATATACAGCTAATAAAAAAACATTGAATAAAAATATTGCTTTCAGAAAAAAAAGAAGTATTTTTAGGAAAAAATAAAAAGAGAAATGATTTTGAGGCTATTTGTAAATAAGTTTAAAATAATAATAGAATACAAAAAGAAAGGTAGATGTAGAAAAAAAGGTGATAGATCATTAATTAACAGATATATAACAAGTGAAAAAATTGTCTAATTAGGGGCCTCAACTTGAATTATTAAAACAATGAGTTTTATGGGGGGGGGGAATTGGGGCTCTAATAGAAAAAAAAACAAATGCTTAAAAAACAGCTCTGTTAATAAAAAAATAATGTTGATAAAAAGATATTAGAAAAGATAATAACAACATATGTGCATTTTTTTGGTGTTTTTAATTTATTAATGTTTGATAATATTTTTTTCAAAGCCAAAACAACATTTGATAATATGAAAAATGGATAGAAAGCATTCCCTACCAATCATGAGAGTGATATAGGGAAAATTACACTACAAAAATATTATTTGTTAAATAGATAATCTCTGTTTTAATAAATAACTAATGAAAATTATTAATATACTTTTATTAAGTGATGTGTGCCAAATTGACACTTATCAATTACACTGTACTAATTCCCTATCTATCTATCTATCTATCTATCTATCTATCTATCTATCTATCTATCTATCTATCTATCTATCTATCTATCTATCTATCTATCTATCTATCTATCTATCTATCTATCTATCTATCTATCTATCTATCTATCTATCTATCTATCTATCTATCTATCTATCTATCTATCTATCTATCTATCTATCTATCTATCTATCTATCTATCTATCTATCTATCTATCTATCTATCTATCTATCTATCTATCTATCTATCTATCTATCTATCTATCTATCCATCCATCCATCCATCCATCCATCCATCTATCTATCTATCTATCTATCTATCTATCTATCTATCTATCTATCTATCTATCTATCTATCTATCTATCTATCTATCTATCTATCTATCTAGATCGGTCTGTGTGTCTGTCTGCCTGCCTACCTACCTATCTACCGACTGACAGATCAACCGACTGACTGACCGACCTACCTACCTACTATAATTTTTGTCTGTGTTTATTTCTAGTTTTCCTTTCAACTTTATATATATATATATTTATGCACACCCTATATTAGTGCATATTATGTAATCCAACTGGTTACATTGCCCCAGTCTGAGGGAAAAGGAAAATAGAAATGAAACACCTTTTTAACAATATTTACATAATTTACATATATAACAAAAACAAAGTTCATATCTAAAACTATGTACTCCTCAATACTTTTAGAGATTTGACAGACATTTGACAGTTAACAGAATGAATAGTGATCTGCAATTTTGAGATAGATAAAGAATTCAATTATTGGACTGTAAGTACATAACACACCACAAGCACCAAGAGTGGTACCTCATATGAGACACTATAAGCTATTACAACCTTGATAAGAAAAATGCAAAACTTTTTGCAAAGCCCTCTTTTATAGAGGGTCTGGAAAATACAATACTATGCCCTGTTTCTTTTGAGTCTTATGGGCTGGGAAATACAAACTATGCCTTGCTCCTTTTCTTTGGAGACTTAGAGGCTGGAATCCGCCATTACATACATATGTATTTTTAGTATATAAAATTTTAAATACACATTTTCATATACAAACATAAATATTAATTTATACCTAATCCCCCATCACTTTTAAAAATTGTTAGAAATGAGATTCCTACTTTGCATGAGAGTACTGAAAATTTTACTACAGAAATATTATTTATTAAATGGATAATCTATAGTGTAATGAATGACAAATAAAAATTATTAACATTTGATATAGTTTAATAAAGGACTTTAGAAAATTGATTGCTTTTAAATTAAAAACTGACATTTAATAAAGAAATTATTAATCATTAAATTATTGACTAAATAAATTGAAAATTTAAAAAAAAAGTTAAAAATTCAAAATATCAGATTTAATAATTAATTTATTCGATAAAATGGCAGTCATCATAATTTGGATAAAATATTCCAAAAGATAGCTATAATTTTGAAGAATTCAATTGAAAGATTATATGAAGATGATCTAGAAAAAAAAATGTTATAACAAATTTATTCACAATCTTGGAAATACTTGATTTTTAAAAACAATTATATAAGGATGAAATATTTAAAAGATTTCCCATAGGACAAAAAAAGATTGTTTTTATAAAAACAGAAAACTGGACAGCTATAATATTTAAATTGTATAAATTCTCAAGAAAAAAAGTAAAAACTAATAATTTTTTAAATCTTTAAATATAAAAGATATTATAGTAAAAAATAAATAAATAAAAAGATTTAAGAGGGGGAGGAAGGAAGTATTAGAAGGATAAGGAACATTTTCTAATATTTAGAAGACTTTCACATGACCCACCACTCTCCACTCTATCTAATAACACTGATACACTCAAGCACATATATGCTGAAAAGATAAATAATCACCAATATACATATTTCATGCTAAACCAGAAATCATCAGTTGGTCCAGATTATCATCTCCCACACATATATACTATAAGTGCTCATATATTTATTAAGATAGACAATTTTCATACTTTAATGGACTGCCTTCGAGCATTCCATCATCAGATTTTCAATTGGATGGACGGTTGAGGAGCTGGAGTGTGTAGTAGATTGGAGCCAGTCCATTAAAGTATGAAGATTGTCTATCTTAATAAATATCTGAGCACTTATAGTATATATGTGTGGGAGATGATAATCTGGACCAACTGATGATTGCTGGTTTAGCATGAAATACGTATATTGGTGATTATTTATCTTTTCAGCATATATGTGCTTGAGTGTATCAGTGTTATTAGATAGAGTGGAGAATGGTGGGTCATGTGAAAGTCTGTGCTCATATACCCTATATTACATATATAGACACATGGTATGTATTAAGCCTGTGTTTCACTTATTAATATTTAGAAGCAAAATAAATTCTAAAGATATATTTTTAAAACAACATCTGAAAACATACATATAGTACTCTACTTCAGATCCATAAGCTTGAGAAATCAATGATGACTTGATGATATATATAGCAATTATTTATCGATATCTACAGTATTGTGATTCATTTAGAATTCATATTAAAAACAAACTACCATATTACTTTGAATATAAGCCACACTTTTCCCCCAAATTTATACATTTCACATTTTTTTCCAAAAATATTTGTAAATACAAAAATTATTTTAAATAAGATATTATTTTATATAGCACTATGTTTTTGAACTGTAATAATAATCAGCCATTAGGCTAAGGCACATGTGCTTTGTGCATTAGCTTAATGGCTGATTATTATTACAGTTTAAAAACATTGCACTGCATAAAACAATATCTTATTGACATATGTTTAATTTCAACTAAGAATGACATATCGTAAATTCTAGTAAATTTTGCAAGCATCTTTCATTCAGGAATAGTAAAGGTAAATTAAAGTGATTGTTTAACATCTTCACGCTCTCATTTCCAAATACTTAAGATATGTCCATACTTAAACATTTGGGTTGAAAGGATAGATGGATTCATTCTATATTTTCACAAAGACTTTCTTTATCTTGTGTTTGGAAAGTGTGAGTATTCATTTATAGTAAAATCCACAAAGTGCATGTGCATCATTTTAATGGCTGATTATTATTATAAGTTATGTTAGAAAAATGATTTAGATTTTAATGAAAAATGTACTTTTACACAATAATAAATTGACAAAACAATTATAACATTCAGCTGCAATTTAAATGGCCTGAACATGATGTACCAGACGGAATAGTGAAAATGTGAATTCAAATTCTGAAACTGAAGATGTAGAATGTGAAAGCACCATATATCTGAAAAATATTTGCAATAAATCAGTCAAATTTATTGTATTTGTATTAGTTTCTTATTTAAGTGCACATACGCAGCTTAAATTTGGGGATTAATGTTTTTTTTTCATTTTTTTAGGCTTAAAATCATACTGCAGTTTAAATTTGGGGGTCTTTTATATTTGAAGTAATACTGTATATATTAAAAGTTTAAATTTGTTTTTCTGAGTTGATATTTATTAAATTGGAAGACTTAGAGGATTAGAAAGTTTGATGTTATTATCTTGAATTGCATAATAAAAGTAAAAATTACTTCTGAATGAATATATGCAATCAATTGCTCTCTGTTGATAAAGATAATGCTTAGAAAGTTTAGGGATCTAATTAGCTTTAGTATCTGGCTGCAGTAATTACTAATAATTATTAAAGTGGTTTTACAATAGACTAATGCAAAATAAATTATTTTTGTTTTTAAAAATAAATTAATATAAAATGGTAAAATCATGTGATGCTATTCAATATAATAGTATTCATATCAAGCTTAATAACTCTTTATTTTATTGTTAGTGGACATAAATATTAGTTATAATATTTATTTTATTTTGTATGCCATGCATCTATCTCTGTGTAATTATGTACAATTTTTATGCATAATTTAAACAGGTATTTGCATGCTAAGTTCTCAGAATATTGCTAGGATAATATTTTAAAATGTATTATACTTGTCTCTTTTTGAAGTTATTTTGAATGTGTGTAAATTCTGGTAGAGTTCAGATCCTGATGTATATTTTTTATTGTTTAATTATTGTTCTGAAATTTTATATTTAACATATTTTGATATATTTATTATTATTTTGGTTTTACACATCACTTGTTTATTGTTATTTTAAGAGATAGTAGCATTATTATCTCTCTTATAGTTTAATGTATTACATCAGGGAGTTTTTTTTGTATTTATGTAATAGTAAGCATATATCATTATATTTAGACAAACCCTTCTCTATCTGACTATTTATTCTTATATTTCCTGACTAGAGACAAAGCCATAGCTCATTATTACCCCCCCATATGTAGGTGTTTCTTTGAATTCATGTCATAATCCTATTTTTGCCTTTTGCTTCTCTATCTTTTAATGTTGATATTTTAGTGGCATGTCTTATTTAAAGCTATGTGTAATGTGCAACCATGTCTTCATCCATTCAACACTTTGTTATTCAGAGTGATGTTGATATGTTGACCTTGTAGATGTGCCTATCTAGTATATCCAGATGTCTTAAATTCAATAAAATATTTGATATTAAATTTATAATTGTATATGTGGCTACATAAAATTGTATACATCTTCTTCAGTATTCATTACCAACCAAGGATTAGTAAGATTATGTTTTAATTAATGTATTGAATATTTTCATCTAAAGACTTTATAATAGTAGGAGAGTGTACTAAATGTGAGAACTTACTAAATTTATCAAAGCTATGGTAGGATTTGTTAATTATTGAATAGCATTACTATTATTTCTAAATTGTAATACATAATATTATTTTATTTTATTTTCATTTTGGGGAATTTTTAGTAATTTTGCAAATTATTAAGTTATAAAAGAACTTGATCTTTGTCTATTAAATATAAGTGGCAATAAATGTCATTTTAATTATTAATTCATACTTATATATATTATTTATCATAATCTGCATTTGTCAGAAATCTAATATTATTACCACACAATTGTTATATATAGAGTAAGTTAAAAACAAACTCTTATGAAGCTTCAAAAATACCCTCAACCTCAGACCGCGGTTTCTGCCTCTAGCGTCATCTGAGGTTGAGAGTATTTTTGAAGCTTCATAAGAGTTTGTTTTTAACTTACTCTATATATAACAATTGTAAATAGGAGCTTTATTAAAATTAGGTCATCTGACTTGATTTTTTATCAATACCACACAATTTTATGCATTGAGAGTACAAGAATATAAAGTATTATGATATGAAAGTCACTTTATTTAAAATTATATTATTAATGTTATGATAACATCAAAGAAGAAGATTATTTTATTTAACTAAAAATAATAAAACATTTTAGTAAACTGGTATAAGATGACTTAATTGATTTCATTTACTTTGATAAAACGATAAGATCACATTACTTCATTTAATATGAGTTAAGTTAATAATATTGCTTAATTTTATTTTAATAAAAGATTAAGAGGAAAAGCTATTGGTGTGATATTTTGGGGAGCAACAAAATCTCTTTTCTCCTCATCATATCATAAATATCACCTTAGTATATTAATTTTAATTTAAGAGTTTATTCATGTTTAACTTTAATTATAAATTTAATAATTGTTTGATTTAATATGGTATCATATTAATGGTAAAATCATGCTTTGTTACCATTATTTGTCACTAGGATCACATTCATGCTGGGTTTTTAAGAAATAAAGAAAATAACAAAATTATTGCTTATGAGATTTTATTTATAAATTATTTGAGAAAGAATTGCTATGTTCAAGTTAAAATTATTAAGAATGAGCTATGTGGGATAAATTGAATAAAAAGAACTATACTTTAAATCTGATCATTTATGGAAAGATAATCATGATAATTATAAGATATGGCTATATTTTTAGAGGTGTGCTGGAGAAAGAAGATTTGAAAGTAACCCAACTCTCTCCATGTCATATGCTTAAGATTTTAAAAAGTTATTATATTTTAAGAGAGAGTATGAGCACTCTCCTCCTAATGTAATGGTTTTGCATTTGTCATATTAATGCTTATTTTTGCTCTTATTACAACAGCAGCTAGCCCATGTAAGTATAATTTTAATACTATATTACTGTTAGTCTTTATATACTTATTATTTGGTTATTATTGTCAGCTATTCTTGGCTATATGCAACCCTGAGTTTATTTTACTAGATTGGTCGTTAATTCAATGCGCTTGGTTTGAACACATTATTGTTTTCAATTTTAGACTCATAGTTTTGTAGTTAAGTAGAGATAAAAGGTGACTGATGGAAGGTTGCATTAGATCCTATGCTGTCATATCCAAGGCTCCATACTGAAGAAAGCCACAAGCTAGAAACTAGTTTGATGGTATTGGATGAGTAGGCACTGGATAGGAATTTTGTGCACAAACTTTCTTGCATCCATTGTTTACTCTAGCTTGCACTAAGTGGTATTACTGTATGGAAACTTTTGCCTGTTTTAGATTGATGGTTGTTTGCTTGGCTTAGTTCATCCTGTGCCAATCATTATCATTCTCTTTTTTATGTTACAATATATATATATTATAACACCACCGATATCTTTTAAACCGCCATTGTAGGCTTTAACCCGTAGCTTCGAATGAAGATATTTGTGAGCATGGTTTGATTCCATCTCACGCGCCAATCTTACACGTGGATAAGAATTATCTCATCGAAAATGTAAATAAGGGTTCTGGTATGTATATCTATTTATCGTAGTGCACCGAACCAGCTCAATCTCAGGGTTTGGGGACGATAGTCTATCTAGAGAACAAAGCTAAAACAATACCTAACTAAGTCTTATATGTCTATTATTATGTACGATAGTTTATTTGTTATAAATCCATTAATCTAACCTGGATCTTATCATAAAATCTATTCTATCTATGGCTATACCCATTACCAATAAATCCCATTTATACATGCATATAAATATATCAATATTCAAGCGCTCAGCCCATTTATTCTGATACACACATATATAATTCATACACGCATCAAAATAGTGCAATTGTACATCAGAGCTGTTTATTTAATGTTGTTATTTTATTTAATTTTAAAAGAGACCTATTATAGTAATTAATATTGAGGTAACACTAGTTTCTTTATTAAGACACATTCCCTGAACATATATTTTTGTGCCACATCAATTTACCTTAGTTCACACGATCAAAGACAAGTCCGCATTTATAACTCTCCAAGAATACTGGTCTGGTAGATATAACGGATGGCAAACAGTTCCAATAGGGTATATCGAATAGCTTATCCCAGAGGTGGAGTAGGTGATTCACTCGCTTTATGACAGGGTCCAGTTTTCAAAGATCTTTCGTCACCATTACACTTGATGAAACAAAATTTCTTTATTTAATAACGCAGTTCGTAAGTCCGCTTCAGGTGAGTTCCACGACAAGTGTCCCTGGGCCGATTAACGAAACTTGCACTATAGAATTACCCTGACATTTTGGGTGGGAAAATATTAATGACTTCTTAAGAAAAAAATTACACGTCCACACAATCTGTGGTTCAAGCCGCATCTCCTTTTTTTTCTATCTATATCTCTCCTTTCGAGCACAACAAAAAGTTGTTTTGTTTTTCACTTTTAACTTTGTAAAATTTTCTCTGTGTATCTGTACGCCACTGACCAGTTCTTCCATTGTTCTTCAAAAATACCCACTTGACCAGTTTTCAGACTTCTCGACGCCAGTTATTGACTAAACTGCCTACAGCAATTGATTCATTTCTATTTCTGTCCTCATATGTTCAAGAGATTAATTAATAAAAGAAAAACATGTGTTACCAACAATATTATTAAAACTTTAAAAAAAAACTTAACGGATAAAATATATACGAATAATCAATTACAATTTATACAGCTCTATATATAATTGATTGTAACCATCACCGTTAATACATACGCATATTGTACACTCGCACATACAACTATATTTACATATGCATACACACATAACTTTTGCACTCCTTGTAACAGGGTTCGAATGACTATTTACATATATATCTTTTTGCATATAATCGCTCCATATCAACACTCTCAATTAGCACTATTGCCTTATCTCTTGTATTCGAACCCTGTATGTTACAATATATATATATATATATATATTGTAATGGTATGTAATATGTCATTACATTAATTTAAAATTAAAATAAAAAGTTCATAAATAAAAATAAATTTATTAAAAACTAAAAGCTAAAATTAAAAAGAGTTGTTTAACATATATATTGTCACACAGATGGAAAACTTTAAAAGTATTTCTTTAAAATAAAATAAAAAGTATTTGAACATACTTTTTTATAAAAAAAGTCAAAATCTAAAGATAACATATTTTTATTAAAAAGTAACATAAATGAAAATAGAAATAAATGTTAATTTCTATTTTAAGATTCCTAGATAATCTCAATAAATGGAAATGATTGTTTTATTAATTAAACAAAAAGCAAACTAGCCCTTGGGGCTCTTATATAATTAAAAAGTCAGATAAGACAACAAAAAAATTAGATTGACCAATGCAAGCATGAAGCAACTAACGCTCAGACCTAATGAAAATCATTGGAACAGGAAACCATGTTTAGTGAATCTGGAGGATTAGTATAAAAAGGAAAACAATTCAAATTGAGAGTTAGTTCCAGCTTGATTTTTGAGGAGGAGGATGAAAAGACACACTTTTTACCCTCTTACTTATTTCAGATGAAGTGACTGTTGAATTATGAATGGTACTATTGCAGACCCTGAATCATATGGGTACTGCAATAAAATAGTACCAGGATTGAACCAGCTAAGGACATTTCCAGAAAAACAGACCAGTCTTCCATGAAAGTATGACCAATAAAGACTTCATGAAAATTGGCACCAGGAACAAGGAGCTCTTCTACTGTAAAGCATGAACTGTAAAATTTTAAAAAGTAATTAAGAACTTTCGTCAATATTTGACAGGTTTTTAATAATCAACTAAACATAATTTTTAAAATGAACTTTTATCTGAATTATTAAGATTTCAAAATCAGTTATTAATATTTAATTTTATATATTTGAGTTTGTTAATTTAATTAAATCATTTCCTTTTTTTTAAAATATTTATTGACTAAATTATTTAAATGTATTAAATTTAAGTTGGGTGTAGATAGTTGCATAGATTCATTAACATTTATTTATTTATTTATTTATTTTTTCAAATGATTAAAATATATAGATATCAGTAAATATGACACCTCATGCTGAGTGTCCAAATGTATTTATTCGTATATCTTTTATGCTGTTGGTGTCAATGTGGCACCTTATGATGAGTGTCATGGGGTTTATTTTAAATTTCCTTTTTGCAATTCCATTAGCTTTATATTTTGATCATTTATGACTATTTTGAATGGGTTTAATTTCAGGCTATTTGTTTTGTGTTTAGGTCGATGCTGGTGGAGGGATATATGGGTGGTTATATCAATGTAATGTGAAGTGTGTTTAGCTTATAGGGCACAGCCCAATTGAATACATGACCCAAAGATGTAGTCATTGCATTGCAATGGATGCAGATGTATTTCCTGTACTATTGCCCCTTTTTAGCTCTATTGATAGGGACTATAAGTCAGCATATAGACTGCTCTCCCTCATATGTAGCATATCTCTTTAATTATTGTATATACATGATTCCTTCACCAGACAGATGTACATTCCTGTACTGGACAAGGATCAGGTCCTTCAAATAATATCATGCTGTCAGATGCACATTCCTGTTAGCATGGTTTTATGCTAGCATCTTCATATTGCATTGGTTGCATCTATATATCTGAAAGCAGGTATTGGGGTTGGCTACAAACTTTTAGTCTGAGATTGAATGATTGTTTTGTGAAAAGTTTTTAACTGAGTAATCTATGTAGCCTATCAATACTCAACATTCTAAAGTAAAATTTTATTAAAATGTCCATCTGTGTGGACTGTCTAAAATAATTTGAATTAAAAAAAAAAATTAATAATAAAATCTAAATTTATTCCTCAATTTTAAATATTTATATATGTGCATTAATAAATGTTTTTGTGTATTATTACTGGCAGTGATTATTTTATTTATTAAATCTTGAAAATTATCTCTGCTACTCTGTGAGTTAGTGACTGGGGCATTTTGGTCGTATTTATTTAAAAATTGGATCTTAACAGTACGTATCTGCCTACTATATAAATTTTCCAGATTCCAATAGCCTGGTGGTGCCCTTGTAGGCAGATACGCAAAGACTCTGATTCACCCCGACCATTATATATATATATATATAAATAAACTTTTAGTGTCAAGTTAATTTAAAGTACAACAAGGTTTGACATTACTATGTCAATACAAAAACCTTAAAAATAAATAGAAATAAAAAATATTTTATATTAAACACTTTTATTTGCAATGCATTAAAAAGCGATAAAAAGAATTGTTTCTTCAACCATAATTGGGGTTTTTATATTGAACTTGGAATAAAACATGAGAGTTCAGACATTAATTAAGTCAATCATTATTTTTCATAACAAGGGATTGTCTTAATTAATATCTGGATCTCTATGTTGTTATTCTAACTTCAATCTAAAAAATACAATTGTAGTTGAAAAAACAATTATTTTTGATTTTTTAATGATTGGTAAAAAAAAAACAACATTTACTATAAAATATTTTTTCTCTTTTTATTTCAAACAAAGAAAATAACTTCAGAGAATAATATTATAAAAAGGTTTCTAGTGTGATGTATGTTCCAATCATATGATAGAAAATATTTTTTGTTTGATTGCTATATGATATGTAACAAACACTGTTCAATCATATTGAAAGATATACATTTTAAGAATAATATTCTATTTTTATTTTCTTGAAGGATCCCCCTCTCCAATCAGCAATTCTTATAAATATAATTATTTAGTGACATTATTTTAAAGTAAATTAATTAATCTTTACTGAAGAATTAAATACCATCAAATCATGACTCATTTTATATAGTTTAATTTTATATATACTTGGATTTCAACTTGAATAGGGTTTGGAACAAACTAAAACTGTTTGAAGCATAATTATTATAAAAAGTTATTTTATACATATAAAATAATAATAAAAAATTAAAAGTTGTGATCCTAATCTAAAGAATTAAAAAAGCAACCTTTCTACTGCAGCTAAAATAATGTAAACTTTTTTTTGGTTTCAAACCATTTAAGATAAAAAATTTCTAAAAATATGGTATAATTATAAAAGTAAATTATATTTTGCATTTTTGTTATAAACAATTTTTAAAATACTGAAACAAACTTTGAAAAAAAAAAACTTTTTAAACTAATATATTAACTCTCATAGACTAAACTTTGATTAACAAATCTTAACTCAAAATATGTAATTAATAGATTATTTCAGTATAAAATTCATTTATCAAGGTTTATTTAATAAAATAAATATATGCACTAATTGAGAAAATGTTCTACTCATTAGTGGAGCCACTATTGATAAAGTAATGTAGCAAAAAACAAAAGTTAATCAATAAATTTTATAGTTTTTAAACAAATAAAACACACACACACACACAAAGACTAATTTATTTTATTATATAATATTTACATTATTTTTGAATTATTGGTTCACTAAATATATTAAATATTGGTTTGTTTTCTGCACAAATTATATTTTCAGATTTTTAACCATATTTCATATTTATGTTTTCTTTTTGCTTTATTCTCATCATTGCTATTTATTATCATTGCTAATAATATTTTTCATGGATGCTTATGATCACAAATTATTTAAAGTATTTGCTTTTCAATCATTGTTTGTTCATTAAATATATTATTTTTAGTAGTTTTCTAAATAAATTATATTAGTTTTATGCTTTTAAACATATATTATTTTCATAATTTTTTTTTAGGCTTAAAAAACATGAAATTTATTGTTTAGCTGTTTTTTGCTACTTTGGTATATGGATGATGGCCTTATCAACAAATAAGATATACAATTTATTAGCCCCAAAATAAGTTTATGTAATTATACACTGATTAGTGTTCATTTGTGTAAAAATATTCATGCTTTAACATTAAGTTGGGAGATTATTGTTATTAATATAATTGGTTATTACACATATGTTATTCGCTGGCTGTATTTCAAGACAAAAATGTTGTTTATAAATGTACATTTGACAGGGATATTGATCAACATTTTCATGTCCTATTAATGGATAATAAACACTGACTTTATATTCTAGTTATACTAATGTCTCTCTTTGTATATACACAAGCATATATATATATATATATATATATATATATATATATATAAAAATGCAATATTATCTAGGTACATCTGAGTAAAATTTATTGAAAATATGTCCCGGGTTGAAGCATGAGAAATAATATTTATTATTATTACTGATATTTTTATTATGAATTGTTGTTTATATATATATTTTTAGCACTCCCAAAGAATTTTTTTTTTTAAAAATAGAGGTAAATTAAAAAAAAAATTAAAGCAATTTACCAGATCATATTATTAAATTAAGTAAACATTGCCTTTTAAATATTTATTTTATGTATAAGGGACAATATTATAAACAGACTTTTGATTCTTTGATGGGCTCATCAATCTCAGAAGTAATAGCTAATTTATTTATGGAATATATAAAAAAATAACACTTTAGAGTCAGCACCCTCAAAACCTCTTATCTGACTCAGATAAATAGATGATAAATTTATCACTGAGCAACATGGTAAAGACAACTTATTTTTTCACACATATAAACAATATACATCCTAATATTAAATTTAGAATGGAAACAGAAACTGATAGGAAACTTCCTTTTTTGATGTACTTGTCACCAAGATAAAAAAATAATTTTTATTTCTTTCAATTTTTAGAAAATCTATGCATACTGACAGATATTTAAAATTTTAATCACATCATCATTCTGCTCAAAACTTTTCCATTGCAAAATTCTTTTCACTAGAGATATTAACATTCTTTCAGATAAATCAAATCTCAAAGATGAAATAAATCATAAAACAATGTACTGAGCCTTAATTCAAACCCCAAACAATCAAAATAAAAGAAACAAGAAGATGAAACAATTATTAGAGTTTGTATTTCTTATATAAAAGAAACTAGAGACAATATTGGATGTATTCTAAGACATTGTAATATAAGGGCAACATAACCATTTATCAAAAAATTAATAGCCTTATAACCAAGTTTAAAGATTCACTCCCTCTTGAAGCACATGGAGTATATGAAATTCTATATAACATTTGTAAAGCTTCATATATATGCATGAGTGATCATCACATTAATGCTAGAAGAGATAAACATATTAATGCAGTTAAAACACTCATCATCAGCAGCAGTCTCTTCATACTGTAGATACAGGACATAGTATTGATTTTTCTAATATGATAATACTACCCAGTTGTGATACTCTCCAACAATGTCAGATCAGAAAAGCCATCAAGATCTTTAAAAAGCAAAATTGTATCAACAAATGTGATAATATATGCAAATTACCTTCTATTTAATTTTTTTTAAAAAAAACTCCTTAATCTAAATAGTTGCTCATAATTATTGTTTCCATTTTTTTTAATGGAATGTTCATTATTATTATATATTAATGTTTGCAACACTTTTACAATTATTTTATAATATTTGTTATCCAGTTAATGACTAGTGTGACATGGTCTACACATTTGATTTATATATATATATATATATATATATATATATATATATATATATATATATATATATATATATATATATATATATTATATTATCAATAAATTATACATGGATGTATCTAGATAATATTTCATTTATATCTGTAGTCTAACTAAAAGAAATATATATATATAAATATATATATATATATATAATAAATTACAAAATTACTTGTATATAAAACTGCTATCTTTTATATTTCAACCAAAGAATTGATATTCATCACATTGATACATATATTTTAGTGACCTAAACAGAATTAGACAACACAAAAATGCCTTCAATCAAAGGTTGATGACATCAGTTTTTACATTGCATTTTTTAGAAATTGGTCACATACCTGACTTTCATAACACTAAGATATTAGCTAATTTGGAAAAGTATGAGTTAAGAACCTATGAGAGAATCTATTGAAATATTGAAATGACCAGATAGTTTAAACAAATGTGATGAAACACAATGTATTCTAGCCTTGTGGTGTCCACTTATTTTATCTCTTTCTTTTAAAATCAACTTGGAATAAATTAATTATAAAACTGAAGGTAGTAATGTTTTTTTTGTTAATCCACCTATTCTGAATGACCAACCATCAATTGTATATGAGAATTATCATTCTTTATTATACTCCAATTTTGTTATTACTCAGACATAGCAGTTCTTCAATAAAATGTTAACTTTGACAAGCATGTATCTTATTTCATCAAAATGCTGAAAATTAAAACAAAATAATACATGGCATAATCCAAATAATAATTTATTTTCATGTATAACAATAAAATAAGTAAGAAAGTTTTGTATGATATCTAGGGAAATACAGCCAGAAATGCTTCTGGATAAACATCAATTAAATTTTCAGAGCTCCAAATTCAATTAATATCCTCATTAACCAACAAGCTTTTTTTTTATCTGAGACAAACATGGTGTAAATAAAATTAGGCAAAAAGTTATTAATTGTTAATAGAACAAATGGTTTATCTTGGCATTGTCAGTTTAAATTGGTTGTTACTTAGCAACATTATTTCCAGACATTTTTCTAATTTTTGCAAAAAAAAACCCACATATTTTTTTGTTTACATGTAATTGATCAATGAAACTATAATTAACACACACACATATATATATATGTAAAATAAGATAAATATATATAATAAAAAACACAAATTAATTTACAATTTTCAGAATATCAATATATAAAAATAAATAAAAGTTATAACCATCTTAGAGTATGAATGCTATCCTGAGTAGCATTATGTATTTTTCTGATTTTTTATTATATGTTTCAATGATGTTAAAAATCATTTAAATTTATAATTTAACTCAAAACATTAAGTTGTTATATGAAATTGTGTTTTGATGGTAGAACTACAGATAGCTTATAAGTACTGATATAAAAAAAATGTATAAATATGATATAATTTTAATTATTCAGATGTTAGATAATTTGTGCAAAATTTGAAAAATCAGTGATAAGCTATTATTATTAACAATAAGGGGTTGTTTATTGGGTATAGTACCTTAATTTCCTGATATTTTTATCTGATTTTGGTCAAAAGCACATGTGAACACACACATAGCCTTAGAATAAATCATTAATAAGAAGACAGTACTTCCTAAGCTTGCTAATTGTCAGATGGTGAGGATTTGAATGATTTTTTTATCTTTGATATTTTATCTAAGAATTGTCATATACTAATTTACTGACTATGTTTAGTGCTTGGCTTGCCATTAGTTGAAAGTAAAATCTAAACATAATAGCAACATATTCAAATGTTCTCAATTTGGCTTCAAACTCAAATTTTAGGCATGTTAAGTAGTGCATTATCATTACACTGCAAGGTTTGATATATATTGTTAAAAAGAGGTTGCCTTGGCAACAGATTAAAAATCTTGATTATCTATATTGGGATTGCCTAAATGTTGACCGGTTTTTAATGAATATGTTGGTGCATTACATTTATATATTTTTTTAAAAAAAACCTTACAGTGATTTAAACTAAAAAAACATTGCTGGCAATAATAAATATATAATGACATGTTAATATCATGCAAAAATCATTTAACCACATGAAATTATTTATATCTCAAAATATAATAATTACATATAGTAAATTAAGATGTACATAGTAACCAAATATGCAGCAATAGTGGTTAGGAAATTCAGACACTTTTTTAGATTGATTTTATTTCTAAATATAAATATTTCAGTGGCTACCTGTCAAATGCAACTGTAAAATAAGAATAAAAGTTTATTATAAATTTAATAAATCCAATATATTTATTTGTAAAGTTCACCTAATATTTATATGATAAAAATGTATTATAAATATATGACAATCATACCTTAGCAATATTCTTAATATATTATCCTAATAAGATGTCAGCATTTGTTGGATATTTATTGTGTTTGTCTATTGGTTACTGACAAAATTCTGTTTAGAAACAAAATTAATCTAGCAATCTATATTATACATTTATTAAATTGTGGTGCAACACTTTCATTTATAGCATGGTATAACTTTAAATATTTGACCAAAGGGTAGTCAGTATAATTTATATACATATATTTTAAAGATTAAAAAATAAATCACTTTGAAATATGTAAAAGAAAGGTAGAGAGTTATTTAGCTTTAATCATTATGTGTTAAACCCTTATAATACCATAACTATATATATATATGTATAATTATTAAAATCAGTCAACATTTAGCCAATTCCAATATCAATAACAATCAACAATCTCAATCTGTTGTCAAGGCAACCTCCTTTTAACAATAAGGGTGGAATCCCACCTTTATTATTGGTTTAATCTACTTATATAGTCACTAAAGATTGCAATTTGATCACAGAGATTAAAATTATTAATACAAAGAAATTTAAATAAACCTTTTTAAACAAGCAAGTATAATCTTTTTTGAATGAATACTAATAAATAGTCAATTATAACTTTCAAATTGCACTCCAACAATATATTACTTAAATAATAAGAGTAATAATGCTTAAAGTCAGATAGGCTTATAAGTAATCATTAAAATCAGTCAACACAATATTAATAACAATCAACCATCTCAATTGGTTGTCAAGACAACCTTCTTTTAAAAATAAAGGTGGAAATCCCATCTTTATTTATGAGCCAATATATTTATAATTGTTTAGGAGCATGTGCACATATATTTTTCAGAGTGATTTGTCTTTTTTTTAACCATGGCAATCAAATAAGGAATGTTTTATGCATTATGATTAAATCTGATAACTATCCATATTTCTTTCCATATTTTTAATATTTGTTTCTCTCTTTATTACAAATTTGGATGTCAGGGTTTTTTGATCAATGTTATTTAGTAAAAGTGAGTTTCTGATTCTAATTTGATTAAAGTATAACAGTATTGGTAATGGATAATTTAAAGAATATTACTATAATGCCAAATATTTAAAACTTAACTTCAAATCAGTCATTAAATTGGTAATAATTACAAAATTTAAATGGCAAATTATTTTTATACTTTCAATCAAACAAGACCCTAATATATATATATATATATATATATATATTAGGGTCAGATAAAATTATCTTGGCATATATATATATATATATATATAATGCCAAGATCCATTTTATCTGAATAAATCTTATCATTAACTTAGTCAACTCACCTTTTCCAAATGTCTTTTATTATGGTTTTATGTTTATCTAATTTAAAAAATATAAAAATAAATTAGTATTGATGTAATAAAAGATGGACATTATTTATAGATTTATTTAAAATGATTCTATAGAAATATTATGGCTTGTAAATTGTCTTAGTAACATTTTTGGTCTTCCTTGTTCAATGAAATAAATTGATATTCATAGAAAAAAATATTTATATGCTCATTAAGATAATGAGTATTTCATTTAATATACATTAAAATGATAAAATATTTTAGACATCATTTTATATATATATATGTTTCAACTGTACTGCAAAAAAACATGTTATTAATATTTTAATAAATATTTATACAATTGCAAAAATTGAAAATTGACTTATAGAGCGTATTTTATTTGTAACTATAGAATTCTACTAATTGGATGTTTCCATTTAACCTCAATGAGTGTCAACAAGTTGGAGTCAATTAACAATGTTTTTTCCATTCAAATACATTAATGTTCAATTGCATGTTTGAAGTTTTATATTAATTTAAGAATGTTTTTGAAAATAGCCTGTAGAATAATAAAATATATAATTACACTGTACGGATGTTTTTTACAAAATAACATTTACCTTCAAATCGACAAAGATAGTATTATTATGTGGGCATTATAAAGACATGTAGAACATTATAAAAATTAATTAGGAATTGTAGAAAGAATTAGAACATGTGAAATTACCATACAAATAAAAGAAGCTAAAGACTGTATTTTTATATCTAATCAAAATAAAAATAATAATAAACAAATATTGAGAATCAAACTCAAGGTAGTGAGGACAGAAAATGCATTTTCGTCTACTTCATTTTGTAATTGCAAAAATATTCTAAATCTTTCTACAATTCTTATAACTTCCAATATTTTTGCAACAATTACATAATAACACTTTATCCAGTTAAAGACACGTCTATTTTACTGAAATGACCGGTAATTATATATTTCATTATTTTCATGTTACCGAAAACTTCCATGAATTATAATGCATTTTCAATCTGTGAAAATTTTTACTTCAATATATATATGTATGTGTGCGTATGTAATATAAATTTGATTTACTTTTTATTTGCAAACCATTTTTTCACGAGTTATATGTAAATGTGTATTATATTTCTCTCAATAAAACAGTTTTTTTTTTTTTAAAGTTAGAATTGTAATATTTAAAAATAGAAATATTTATATATTTTTATTTTTTCTCATGTGTCATAGCATCAGCCGGGAAGCGAACCCGCTAACCCGGGACAACAACAAATTTTTAACGTTTAAAATATATTCGACAAAGGCAAAATAATTAATAATTGATTTTTTTCTCAATCAATCATTATTTTGTTCGTTATTGAATAGAATAAAAAAAATCTTTAAATTTTAAAATGAAAATTAAAAACAAAAACACAAAGTTTTAATGGGAATATATTAAAGTAACTGGTCAGTATTTGACAACTATTTCTTTTTTATTTTAATTTTTCAGAAGAATGATAATTGTCGTGGAATTTCCTTTTATGATAATCTGCATAATAGATTTTCCAAAACTCTCCAAGTCATTTTGTTTTATGGAAATTTCTTTTAACTTCTTCTGCATCTTGATGTGACACTGACTTACATCTTAGTTGATTGTAATAACTATGTATTATCTGGGATAATAGTTTTAATGCGACTAGCCTTTCCTTAATGTGTGTGAGATAATAGATATATATTTCTAAAGTACAAATAATTATGTATTTTAATTTTATTATTAAAATTCAGGAAGTCGGATATATTTTTTTAGTTTATATCTAAAAAGAAATCTAAAGTAAAAATAATTTATGCAAGTTAATTCACCACGTAGAATTTAAAGTCTTATTTTAAAATGTAACTCTAACTTTGAATAGCTAGAATAAAGTATGTGGGTTGGTGAAACATGGCAATTCGATGATATGAACTCGTTTGGTTGTTACTATGTTGCCTACTTATTTGAACTTGTCTTTTGATGCAGAACATATCAAACCCATTACTTCAAATTTTAAAAGAAATTTTATATTTAACATTAAAATCTTTTCACTTACTTTAAAAATAAAATAGCACACAATTATTTATGCATATGTTCATATTAAACAGCATATACTCTGTATAGATATTTACATATATAACCAGTGAGATCTCAGATCTACTATCACATATCTTATCTTAAAATTTTTTATATCACAATTATACATATAAGTAAAAAATACAGATTACTTCTCTTATTGTACATTTATTTCTTGAAGAATTTTCATTATTCAGGTAAATTAGAACTATAAACATGTAAATTTTAACACTACAAATCATAGATTCTTTATACATAAACCATATTTGTGCTCTGTTTGATGTTATTTTTAATTATGTGCCATTATTCATATTATCAATTTTATTTATTATGAACAGTTTTGAAAAAAAATGTATGATAATAATAAAATGTTTATAAATTGTCTTAAATTGTCACTTTTCAACACAAAACTTCTGAAATATACAGTTATTAGAAGAATGAAATTATATTTTTTTTGTTTATTGAAATAATACAAATTTTTTAAAAATAATACATTTAATCGGCTATATATATTTTTTCTTTTTGCAAAAACATTCTGATACATAAAAAGTACTTAGCATTATTGTTCTCCATCAGTTGTATAAACAATAATATTTACAAATGGAATTTTTTTGTTTTAAAAAACTGTTTAGTAAGATAACATACAGTACATGCCATATGTAAAGAATAAAGATTCATTGTCTGGAAGAGTTTATTCATCCACTTATGAATCAAAATATATAAAATGCCCTTACACGCACAAGCACACAAAGCTAAAAACAAATAAAGCAAATATATATTATTTTAATATCTATTCATTAAATGGCTAAGCGCTTTCAAGGTTCAAGCCCTCATAATCATAGCCATATTACAAAATATAATAAATTGACTTGGAGTTTTGTTGGACACTGCTCATAGTTCAGTTTTTGCACAGCACCGTGCTTCAGCTGGGCATGATTGTCAACCGGGAAATTCAGTGGTGGTATGCAGAGAGCGGCATGATCTAAAAAGAAAGATAAAAGAAGCTTTCTTTATATCTAGAGATGGTGATGCTATCAATCGAAAAGACTCTTGCTACAAAATATCCAAGAAATGGAATGCATAATTATTTCATTTGCATCACTCCAAGTCAATTTATTATATTTTGTAATACGGCTATGATTATGAGGGCTTGAACCTTGAAAGCGCTTAGCCATTAAAATAATATATATTTGCTTTATTTGTTTTTAGCTTTGTGTGCTTGTGCATGTTAGCGCATTTTATATATTTTGATTCATAATTAGCCACAAAGTATAAACTATTTGCTTATTTCATCCACTTATGATAGAAATTCTAAATATATCAAATTTATTAAGAGCGAGCAGATAACATTGTAATAATGTGAAAGCTAAAACCTTCAACAGATATGCTTTAAACATGCTTATGTAACAGCCAATCAGATGTAATAATGACTGCATGTGGACCTCTCAATTCTAAAACACATATCAGAACTATAAGAAAAAGATGGGACCCACCTTCTTCTATTCTTAAATTTGTATATAAATAAGCCAGACTCAAGCATTTTGAACTAAGAGTGTGAAACTTAAATCCATTCACCTTTAATTCATTAAATATTATATATAAATAAACAACATGAAATATTTCAATTTACTATGAAGCAATTTTCAAATTTAATGAAATGATATTAACAAATGTAAATATATCAAATTTATTAAGTGCAAGCAGATAACATTGTAATAATATGAAAGCTAAAACTTTCGACAGATACACTTTAAACATGCTTATGTGACATCCAATAGATATAATAATGACTGCACATGGACCTCTCAATTCTAAAACAAGAGGTCCATGTGCAGTCATTATTACATCTGATTGGCTGACACATAAGCATGTTTAAAGCGTATCTGTCAATGGTTTTAGCTTTCACGTTATTATATGATAGAAATTCTGTTATTTGTACAATATTGCACATTGTATTTTCTGTTTTTAATCATTTCATCCACACATTTTTAAACTATATTATTGTTCAGTGAAGATGATGATGTTACATTATTAGATGTTTTACATAAAGTATATTGCCAAGTTAAAATCAATATTATACAGGAGGTGATTTATGTGAAGCAGTACTGATAAATGAAATTGATAATATTATCTTGTTAAATGACTCGTGGAAAACAGTATTAATTACTTAAAATTGGTATTATATTACTTATTTTTATGGCAAATTGTAGTGATAACATGAACGTGATAATACTATATTAATAGATGATTTATGCAAGACACCAAATGATAACTTGAAATTTGTATTATTACACTGATGTATGATTCATGTAAAGCAAGCAATAATGATAATTTCAAAAAGAACATTCAAAATTAATTCTTAGTCCAAGTTTAGTAATAATGAATATTGCATGATGTTTGCAAAACATTTTATCTCATTGTGAAAGCAGGAAAATATGATTGATAATGATTTTTCAAATTTATTGCACAGATCATGAAAACAAGTAATTAAGGGATTTTTTATGGATAAGTTTTGTATTTATATGTTCAATAAATCTTTCGTAGTCTCATTTGAAAATGTTTCTTTATGGGTAATGCATATTAACAATTGCCTGTTTATTGTTGTGAATATGTTGACTCTTAGATGATCACAATGCTGTTACAAGGATCTGAAAAGTTTGGAAAACTATTGTAGGCTTTTATATAATATTAAAACAGGTGAAACTCTCCATACAGTAGTGCTACTCAGTGCAATACAGAGTAATCAATGGAAACCAGAAGGCATGTGCATAAAACCCCCATCTAGTACCTACTCATCCAATATCTCCAGACTAGTTTCTAGATTGTGGCTTTCATCAGTGAGGAGCTTTGGATCTGAGAACTCTGCACCTAGATCTTAGGATCTAATGCAAACCTCCATCATCCACCTTTTATCTCTACTTAACTACAAAACTATGAAAATAAAATTGAAAACACAATAATATTTTCAATCCAAGCTCATTATCTTATATGGTCATATAGGTCTGTACTCAGTTCAGTACCCATACATTTTGGTGTCTTTGGATCTTTAATAATCATTGCCACCACTATCCTATTAGGCAAGATTGGTATTAAAACACTAAACATCACATAATCACCATTTCTTATGCTTGCTCATAACTGTTATTAAAATAGGCAAAACTCTCCATACAGTAGTGCCACTCAGTGCAAGCCATGCCCAAACCTTCTGGCATCCATTGATTACTCTGGCTTGCACTGAGTGGCACTACTGTATGGAGAGTTTTTCCTGTTTTAATACCAATTATGAACAAGCATAAGGAATGATGATCATGTGATGTTTAGTGGTTTTATATAATAGTAAAAGAAATTAATAAATTATTGAATGAAAGAAAAAATAATGAACAAAATCTTAATTTCTTTCACTTGATTGTGTAAAACTTAACTTTTATAATATACTTCTACCTCTAAAAATGAACAAAAATAATAATTAATTATAAAAATAATATTTTATAACAACATATATAGTCAGCAATTGATATGATTACATGCAGTGAGACCCCTTGCAAGTGAATAATGTTAAGTCACTGAGGGGAAACATGATGATGCTGAAATTTTTTTTTTTTTTTTTTTAAAATCTTAAATAATGTGCTGAAAAAGCTCTGCATCATAAAAAAAGATTGAGAAGCATTGATTTACACTCTACTATCTACATTTAATTGAATTTACTACTCATTTTTTAAAATATATATTTTAAATTTTAATAAAAATATAAATTATTAATTTTTTTTTAAAAATTAAAATATTTTATCATTTTTAATTTTTTAATATTTAGAATATATTTACAAATAATTGAAAAATGTAAAAAAAAAATAAGAAAATCAAATATGCTTGTTTATGATACATATATTTTATCATTTTCAGTGTGTAATATTTCAAGAAATTTTTATATGCCTTAATTTTACAGAATCTCTTAAATTGCCCATATATCCATCTTATGTATGTTTATATTTTTGAAAAATTAAATTATTTTGAATTTAACTCACATAATATAAGATTTATGCCTTTTTAATTCAGTGGTATCTCATATCACTTGTAGTTTAAATGTAAAGTATTAAAGATTTTAAGACTTCTCATTCGATAATTTAATATACAAAATTAACAAAGCATATGCCACACTTGAATGAGAAGCTATAAAGATACACAGAAATTATTACACGCTAAGCGCTTTCGAGGTCTTTTGCCTCATATTCATAGCGGTACTGTGAGCTGCAGAAAGTAATTTTTCTCTATTTTTTTTCAATTTATAGCTATTTTTCTACACTTTTAGACTAATATTATAATATTTATTACAAATAAAACTTACAATAATAAAAAAACAAATTTATTTAATTATAATAACTGATTGTTAGAAAGCAATCAACTGATTTTAGTTAGAAGATATTCTAAACAAAGGTAATTTTATTTTTTAATATTTTGCTATTTCATGGATATATTTTTTAAATTTTTTATATATAAATATTGTAATACTTATCATAAATAATGCTTATAATATAAAAATCAAATTTAGAATAATAATTATATCATAAAATAAATGTTTTCATAAGAGGGGTCTCAAATACTGGGAATAGTGTTTGTGTTACAAAATCACATTGAATCTGTGCCCTGTGCAGTTTGGCACAGTTCAAGAGCATCTGACTTGGAATCAGCAGGTCTCACGATCAATATTGGTTCTTTCAGATTTGGTGCTAAACTTCTTATAAACTCCTGAGCAATAAAGCCATGTACCTTTTTTATTGTAGCTGCTTCAGGTTAAACTTGTTATGAATTTCTAAAAAAATGATGATTTTAATTATTATTATTGTTTACTATAAAATTTTTATTCAAATTTTATTCAGGCACCAGTGATTTTATCCTAGTGCCTAGCTTTGTCAATTCTAGTGCTCAAATTCCTTATGAAGTCATGAGAAATAAATCATTCAGTTATGGTTATTATTTATTACAATATTTTTACTCAGAACCCATTTATAACACATTTTTTGATGCAGTGGTAGAGGGAAGAATTTGAAGCTTGAGATCCATGAATCATAACCCTACCTTGCCATTTCAAATATTGAAAATCATTTTATGAAGTTTTAAAAAAATATTTGATTATTTTTAATAAAAGAATGAATCAATAAAGCCAATGAAAAACAGTAATTAAATATTGGGTTATTAAGAGATCATGTGATTTTCAAGCAATTGAGGTGACTGGTTAAGCTGTGATGTATAGACATTAGCTTTTGGGCTTGCAACACTACTACTGAACTAAATTGCACTGGACAATAATTCCAAAAATATAACAATTATAATGCAAATCATGAAATTAACTTATCAATAAAAGATGTTTTCATTCCTAATTTCTAGCAAACAAAAACAACAAAACAACAACAAAAAAGCTAACATAGGCTGACATAAATATACAGAAATGTATTATGGCACATGGTATTCATGTAATGACCTCCTATTATGCTACTGCTTATGTCAAACTATGTGTAATAGCAAAATTTATTATTTCTATTTATTCTCAAACTCCTCTTACAATCTTTAACACTACCATGAAAACTCCAAATGGTCATCAAGAGTAACATGCTTAACATTATTTCTGTTTACAAGTCTTTCTATGCCTAAAAATTCTAATACCATAGAAAATATTTTATACTAAAACATATTATTATAAAACTGTTTTTATAATTATTGTTTATGTTCAACTTCTTTTGTTATCTTTTTTATGTTTATTTTTGTTGTACATTTTCATTCTACTCATTTTTTATTTCTTTTTATTTAATATCAGTTTATTATTTATACTAATTTCCCTGAACACACATGTATAGCATATAAAAATAATTTAATATTCATATTTAAACATACAAACTATAAAAATCTGGATTATTAAAAAACTATTTAATGGGCTTATTTTAGTATATTTTTAAGATGGCATTTGTCTGCTTTGATAATTTGTAGAAAATAATTATTAAAATAAGTCAGGAATTTAGTCCCACTTGGTTCAGTATGTTATAAATTATAATCATTACTGTATTTTTTTTCTTTTATTGATGATAGACTTAGTATTTATTTATTTACTGAAGTAATCATTGTTTTAAATATATTTAACTACATTTAAATTTAGCTCATCTTATAAATATTTATACATTTTTAAAGTTTCTCTTAAAACTTTGTATATATAGGAAATTTATAGAGACCATATAGTAATATACAATTTTAAGTGTATTTTAACAAAATGAAATGTTTATTATTTTGTAGTTTGTCTCCAAGCATTAAAACTATTTATTTATTTATTCTATGATATTTTACATTAGATATTTAACTATTATCAAAATAAAGAATTTTTAGAGTTTTCAATCGGGAAATAGAATTAATATTAGGTTTATTAATTCATTTCAGTCTGTCACTATAGCCATAGATATGATAGTTATTAACTATGTAGTTTATGGTTTATGTTTGTCTACACCATCATAGGCTATTACATATCTGTTATGAAGTAGATAAACACAAACATATGTTTTTTTTAATCTGTTGATGAGACTTCAGTAATAATAATGACCAAATCCAGCTAGTTTTATTATTGAATAAAGCTTTAGTACCTAAAACTCATCTCAAAGCAAGATGATCTGTTGGATAATCCCCCCAAAACCTATAAACAAAAATTATGGCATAAAATTAGATATTTTAGGATCCAGAGTCAACATCAGACCTATGATTATAAAAGAGTGACCATTGGTGCAATCCACAACTAATGATGTTTAAATGTATTATTGGCATAACAATAATATTCTATTATCTTTAGTGCCGATCATAATTAAACCTTAAAATCATTTGTGTAAATGATAAAGTAAATACTAATGCAGCTAGCAGTGATAATTTGAGATATTTTATTATACTATTGTTTTGGATAAATAATTTAACCCTTTAAAGAACAAAATTTTTAACTTACATCTATTGTTGTGATAATTTCTAGTAAAGTTTTAAATTTTAATTGGGTATTCTTGGAGTATTATATATTAACATAAGAATAAGGTCAATCAAATATGTGTATTATATTTATAGCATAAAAATGTTTATTTTTATATGTTCTATATGCTGCTTTTCTAGATTTTTCTAATTGTATGGATTTGATGATGAGTCTGCCTTAGAATAGCTATAGAACTGCACTATGCATCCACAGGAAACACTATTTAGGATATGATCATATAAATTATTTGAACTAAGTATTACCTCTATGTTTTAAGTAAGTGATATATTTAAAATAAACTTATACAAGTCCAGAGTAAATGACATTTTCTTCTTAATGAAAAATGAGTAGCTTTTTTTTATTAAGTAAAGAAACATATTCTAGTACTATTAAAAGCTACTTATTTCTCATTAAAAAAATCCCTGTATTACTTAACAATTGCCAAAGTGTCAGCCTCAAAACTGAAAATTTAAAAACAATTCTGGACTGAGTAACATAATTTGCAAAAAAAAAAAAAAAAAACTTTGCTTAGACGGTATTGTTAAGTGCTCACTCTACTATTAGAGTGCTTGAACATCACATGACTTGCTGAATAATTTATGATATGAGCATTATTGTAAGAAAAATATGGAATCCTAAAAACTAAATGCATAATGTTTATAAACTTGCAAAAAATCATAATGTTAGTTATGGTCACAACTTAGTAAAAAATTATATTGTCAGAAGTCTCTTAACAAATTATGTGTGTGTCTGTATATGTATCTGAATCTAACTAATATTCAAATATTCTGTGATTTTTAATTTTACAACTTATTTTTAGAAATCATGCTTCCATATTTTTTAATATATAATAATAATAACCATATAAATCTATAATTAAAACTCTTCAAACAATTAAAAGTCTCATTTTCCTCTTTTTTTATAAAAACTTTATTTCTTGTATATATATATCCACTTGTTAACGTTTCAAATATTTTTACTTTATAGTCATTTTCAAAGATTTGCCTCTCTTCTCAAATCCTTGAAAATGACTATAAAGTAAAAATAGTTGAAACGTTAACAAGTGTGTGTGTGTATATATATATATATACAAGAAATAAAGTTTTTATAAAGAAAAGAAGAAAATGAGACTTAATTGTTTGAAGTGTTTTAATTATAGAATTATATGGTTATATGTAATGTATATTTTGAAAAGAAAAAAGGATGGAGTGGTGATTAGAGGGTTTTAAACAGAAGTAAATGGATTTGTTTATAATAATAATAACAACACAACAATAATAATGATGATGATGATGGTGATAATAATAATAATAATAATAATAATAATAATAATAATAATAATAATAATGATGATGATATGATAATAATAATAATAATAATAATAATAATAATAATAATAATAATAATAATAATAATAATAATAATAATAATAATAATAATAATAATAATGGTTTATTGCACAGGAGTTTATATGATATTCAAGCACTAGAATGACAAAGCTGGATGTAATCTACAAATTTTGCATCCATAGTTCTGAAACTTCTGAGTATTTTACCTACTATTACCCCAATACCACACACACACACATGCACATTTTAAAAAGAATATCCCACATTCAGCTAGAAGTGTATTACTGATAGTATGTAATGCAATTGTTAAATAAATAAAAAGTGTAGTAAATTGAAAGATTAATTTAATTACATTCATTTAAGTATATGTAAAAGATAGAAATATACAATTCTTTTTTATTAATAGATTAACTTCTTAAAATATTCTCTAGAAAATATCCCACTGAATGACCCAACTGATTAAATTTATTTTCAACATTCATAGGCGTTCACTTTAAAGATTATACAATTAATCATTATTTTCTAAATAGAAAGTACCAATTTCTAGGCTAAATTTTTAATTTAAAATTTTGAAATTTTTATTAAAATTTTAGCACACGTAAAAAATATATATTAAGCAGAATAGTATCGATCATTGTATAGTTTTTTTTAAAAAAAACTAAACAAATATTACTTTAATATCATTACAAATACCATATCAGCAATTATTCGCGATGTGATTCTAACTAGTAGAATTTTAATATTTCATTGTATTCTTAATTTTAACTAAATATTTAATAGCTGTATGAAATTTTAATGGTTTAAAAATGTTTATAGCAATAAATAAACATATTATATAATGGCAATTATATAATAATAAAAAATTGTAATTTGTCTAATTAAAAAAATGCGAGCAGCCATATTTAATTATATATTCATCTACCAATATATCTACTTTTATTTATATTTCTAAAAAACCATATGTGAGATGGATTAATCAGATAAAAAAAGTTTACTGGATTGATTGAGAATAGATAAGCCAAAGGATGAGCAAAGTTGAATTAAACATGGAGAGATCATTTAAAAATGATTGAAAATCATTTATATCTATGTAATAAGTCGATACATCTATCTTTATCCATATCAATAAATCTATCATATATTTTTCTAAATTCAATATATCTGTATTTATTGATTAATCCATTTTACTTACGTCAGTTATTATCTAATTATCAGTGTGTTCTATTGATTATAGGTTTGTTTATATTTATTTCTATTCAGCTTTCTAAATCTATTTATCCAATTTACCGTCAATCATTCACCATTAATTTAACTATTTATCTGATGTATATAAGCAACAATTTCTTTATCTTTGTACCCATATTTAACGTGCTGATTCTCTCTGTACGAGAATATATATAGTGCATAAATTTATGCATGTACATAAGTGATTTTTAATAATGATAAAAACTGTACAAATATAAACAGTACATAAATAAAAATGAGTCGACGTTTCCGTTGTGGAGTAAACGTATTGCTGGATTAGTTCTAAAAATATTATTATAAATATATTGATAAATAAATAAAAACATCAACATTACTATTGATAATAATTGGCGGTAGTAGTAGCTTATTTTTTAATATAAAGCAATATTTTGAAATAACCCTTTTTTGTGTGTAAAATAAGCAATCTTGCTTACAATCGCTTTGATTTTTTTTTAAAATTATGCAAGTTTATCTCATTTTCATTTTCTGATTACCATGTATCAGCGTGTTTGTTGACATTGATTGAACACCTTGTAAACATCTGCCACAGTTATAGGATTTGCCCTCTCAAAACCCAAGTTCTTAGTTTGAATAAATTAACAGCGATAATGAACAATGATTTTAATCTTTTATTACTTCTGCTTATGTATATATATATATATTATGTTTTTCAAATTACTTAAATTGTATGTATTTAACTATATATATACTCGATTATCGTAATTGGATATATAAATTAAATTTTGTCATAAATAAGAATAGTTTTGTATATTTTTATATTTGAGTTTTGCTATATATATATAATAGTTCTAAAAAATTTAATATTTGGAAAACTGAATTCAGAACGATATATTATATTAAAACTTAGTCACTATTGCATTTATTCTTAGAGAATTTTGTTTGTTTCTTTACAGTATTTGTTAAGGCCTTTCATATCTATATTTGTATGTCTGTCTATTTAGTTTGTAGCTTGAATATTTATATTGGCCAATGCATTTCCTTACTTATGTTGTTGTTTCTAGCTTTGTAACTCGATCATATTTCTAGATAAATAAGATTTATGATACATTGTTTTTTAATTTATTTTTAAAAATGTTAATTAGAAATGGATAAAGTCATTATTTCGTTATATGCAAGTTCGCATATGTGTACATGTACGCAAAACCACCTATAATTAAATGCGTTTGTACGAAATAGACACCCCCAATAATATTTTGTTCATAAATACTAATTTTGTTTAATGATAGATTCATAGCTACTATATTAAAATTGTATTTTGTTTTCATTAAAACTAATTAAAAAACAACGTTTTATTCTTTAATGAAATTATAAAATAAAAATACCTTTTGCCTTGTATTTTAGTGGTTATTTATTTAGTTTAGTAATTTCATTGCACCAATTCAAGTATTATTTTTAGTCATTATTGTATATTTATAGCAATTTTTATTAGCATTTCTACTTAACGTAATCGCATAAAGTTAATTTAATGACTTTAATCACGCACACGCTATTAACGTTATATATTTAATTTGGGCATTTCTACAAAATAATTTCTTTCCAAATATGTGTCTGCTATGTATTATAAACAAAGAATAAAATTCCCTGGTTTTATCCAATTCTTAGATTTTCAAACATTATTTAGTATTTTGAGTCATGTAATTATTATATTTTAGCATCTTTCTTTTTTTAAAAAAAATCATTATAAAATTTAATCTACTGTGATTATAAACTACCCAATTAAATAACGAAGGGTCCTAAATGAGTTTATTTTATTTGTGTATTTAACAGACATTGCTTACCAAAAAGAAGTGCTCCAACTTATATTACAATCTTAAATTATGTTTTTACTTACTGTAATATTTGTAGCATAGTTATTTTGTTCAAAACATTTAATATATTTTTACAATCGTTACATTTAATATATTAAACATTTTTATTGTATAATATGAGTAGATTGATCAGAACTCGATTTTTGAAATTTTTATTGGACAGATTTTTTCTGGTCATAGATTAGTAATTATAACAGATCCAGCATATATTCTAGAAAGCAAAAACACTATATACATGAATTTTATTATGAAGAAAATAAAAATTCTTGCAAGAAATGATTTAAATACTGTTTTTATCATTTTGGTTCAGATGTATGACTTGGACTTCTCAGTCTTGGCTAACTGACCAAACCTGGAGCCAGATGAGGCTATAGACTTAATTCATGTAATTCTTGGGCCTAAGACTTGAACTTTCTCCCATCCGCTGAATAAATAATATATCCCATCTTTCATCTAATAATAATTTAAACTTTAACTATATAGATCTTTCATACACCCTATCCATTTAATACATAAACTTTGCATTAGTTTCATACTGTGTAATTAATTTACCTATATATCCTAATTAATGATTTTCAATAGTCCCTTTTATATATCAACTTGTAAATATTGTTATGGTCCATATTAGCCTTTGGGACAAGATAGTTATTAATCAATGGAATTTCTAAACCTTATATATAGGTTTGACTTACCTTATATCACTATCAAATTATGCATATGATGCACTGCCTTAAGGCATTAATGTAATCTTTGATTTTATTTTTATTTATTTACTTATGTTTCTTTCATACTTGCATTAATTTGCCTATCATAATTTTCTTATGCAGCTTTTGAGATGATGTTATTGATCTAATACAACTTTTGATTAAAGTGAGTGGTCTATCCTCTCCGCTTTCATTTCCAGCACTTAAGATTTGCCCATATATAAGCATTTGGGTTTGAAAGAATAAATGGATTCATTTTATTCTTTCATAAATACTATATCTTGTGTTGGGAGTGAAAGTATTCATTTATTATTAACACTCATAAAAAGCACATGCATAATAGCTTGAAAGGCTGATCTTTAATGTATTACAATTTATAAACATTGTGCTATATATAAAATAAATGCTTATTTATATACATGGTTTTTATACATTTATATGTATTCATTGAAACTTTCTTATTGACCTAATTTTAAGCTATTATTGATTTCTTCTGTATCTACTCTAAAGTGTAAACAAAGTTTTAATTTTGAAAGTAAGTTAATTGTTATTTATTATTTGTAGCAATTTTTTTAATTAATCGATTGTCCATTGAAGTTCATGTAACACAGGTAAAAAAACTCATTACAAAAAGATAAGTACTAGATAATTCTGATTCTTTATTAACTGATTGATGATGGTGCAGAAATCTTCATCATTTTTGATATTAATATTAAAAATCTTGGAGTGTGTAGATGAGTTTAAATATTTTGGTAAATTAAAAAATGTTAAGTGCAGACTTTAGTGTAATACTGTCACATTTTAATTCAGCTAAATTAATTGTTTAGAGAGCTGTTACCATGTTAAATTTATAGTATGGATGTGAGGTATAGAAACACTCTCATTATAATTTAGAATTATGAAAAATTTCTTTTAAGTGTGCTTTATACTGTTTTCTAGGTTGATGATGCTTAATTTACTATCGAAAGTACACATTTTTATTGGATTGGATATAAAAAGCAAATAAAGAGTAAGGCACACTTAAAAAATATGAGATTGATCTTTCTAAAAAGTTAGACATTTTTACATTACAAAGACTATTACAAAGACACAGTAAAATGATGCAACAGTAATTACTTTTATTGTGGTGCTACTACTGAGCTGAGAATATAATAGAGAACTATAATAATGCAAAATGTGGAAACTTTCAGGAAAAATGTATTTATTACAAAAGATGTTAAAATTGATGTCATCATCATAATTTTCAAGCATTATCTATAAACTTCTGGATGAGGTTTTTTTCAAGTTCAATCCATCTCTGATCTCTAGCCTCTCTTTTTCACATCACACCAGCAAACTTTTTTGCTTCATCCATCCATCTAAACTGTGATCTCTCTTTCTAGGTATTTAATGATCTCTCAGAATCTAGTTTAAAATTTTAACTGTCCACCTAATATTATCTATTCTACAATATGTCCAGCCCAACTCTATCTCTTAATTCTTTTAATGATGTCAGTAACATCTGTTTGTTCTCTCACCAATATATTTTATTATTGGTCCCTTCTTGTTACTCCTAACATGCATCTGTTCAAACTTCCTCCAGAGGTCTGAAGGCCCTATATTGCTCATTTTTTAAGTATTCCAGTTTCAGATCTGTAAGTAAGAACTTGTTATACATATTTATTAAAAACTTTACCTTTTTAAATATATAGGCATATTTAATTTTAATATTAAGTTAATTCTATCAAAAGCTCTTCATTGAAGTTTAATTTTATAATTAACTTCTTCAATTATGTTTCCATCTGTTCTAATAATCTGACCAAGATATTTGTGGTTGTTAATTTCTTCTAACTCATCATTATCAATCTGTATTTTCTTTTTTTTTAGAAAATCTATTTAACATTACTTTAATCTTTTTAATATTTACCTTTAATCCCACTTATTTATTTTTATGTAATAATTCTTGCAACATTTTCAGAAGCTCTAAAGCATTTTTTATTAAAACAATTACATTATATGCATTATAGATGGCTTAAATAATCTCCATTTACTTTTATTCTTTTAGCTTCCAATTTTAATTCACAAAATACTTCTTGCAAAATTTCTGTAAAAAGTTTTGGAGTTATAAAATCACCTTGTCATACACCCTTCTCAATGTTAAATTTTTTAAGTATCATTCATTAATCTAGTTATTACTGCAACATTTTTATAAACACTCATCAGAATATAACAGTATCCTGGATCAACATCTTGATGATCCAATGTTTTAATTACTAAAGAAATGCTTATAGAATCAAATGCCTTTTTATAGACTACAAACCCAAAACATAAAGACAAATTGTATTCTTTGATCCTTTCTATAAATTCTCTCAGTATCTGAATATGATAAACTGTATCAAAACTACTTTTAAATTCAGCTTGCTTTTTTTTTTTTTTTTTTTGGTTGATTAAAATCCCAAGTTCACTATAAATAAATTGTAATTATTTTGATAAAACTTTTGCATAGAACTGATAAAAGACAGAGAGGTCAGTAATATCAGATAACTTCTTTATCACCTTTTAAAAATATTAATATGCACTCTTCCAATCATCTAGTATATCTTTATCATTTAGTATATAACTTTACCAAAAATGTTTCTATTTCTTCACCTGCTTCTTTTAAAATATCAATTATAAATTCAATCATTACCTGGAGCTTTTCCTTCCTTCAGAAATTTAATTGCATATCTCACTTCTTCATTCAAAATCCTGGGTAACTCATAAAATATAATAGTTGTAGGAGGTACTTTTCTTATTTCTTTATTGCTATATAATTCTTGATAGAACTTTTCTACACATTACATGTCATCACTCTTTTTAGTAATAATTTCATCTTTTATTCTTATTGCAGAAATATGTTTTTTACCAATAGAAAAATGTTTTACACCTTTGAGACTTTTATTCTCTTCTATAACTCCTTAGTAGTTCACAATTGTACTTTCCATCATTATCAACTCTTTTTTTCAGCAGTTTACAAAATTTAAGATATTCAATCCTTCTTAATGCATATTCCTTCTTTTCTTCATATATTATCTTGTATTAGTAGATATTTTACTGGTCAATTGCTGCTTTTCTGTTCTAGATATTCTTGTTGCAGTTTTTAAAAGTGTATCAGTTATCTTGTTCAAATCTGAATCATGTTCAATATCTATTAATATTTGAAAACAATTTACAACTGATGAGTGTTGTTTTAGTATAAAATACATATATTGGAGATCATTTATCTTTTTCACATGTATGTGGTCATGTGTATTGATTGGATAATATGTTGTGGATAGCTGTAGAGAGCTTGACAGTCTGAGTTAAAATCTCCTGTAAATTAAATTAAGTTCAGTATAGAAAATATACTTGCATAAAGTAGTAATACAAAATATTCTTCACAATTTATACCCTAGTTAATTTCTGATGTAAAACAATCAAATAATTCATTTCTTAATAGTTCATATAGCTCATAAGAAGTTTAAGAATGGGAAGTGATAAAACTGGACTAAAATCCATAAATTTTATCTTCAGCATCTGGAACACTATCATTGTACCAAACCATTTTTATTACATAAAAGAATCATCACAGCCATATTAATTACAAAGCACCATGCATTCAAAATAATTTTAATTTCAATTTTAAATATTCCCATTGATAAAAATAGAGGGGAAAAGCATGATCATAGATTTATTTTGATTTTATTTAAAAAGGTTTCACCAGCCACTACATGGTTTAGACTATCCAATAATTTTATTATATTGTAGTTTAGAATATATACTTTTCCAAATGCACATATTCAAAGGTAACTATGATTGTTTTGTTTATACTAGAAATATATCAAATTATTATTAATAAATATTTAGAGTTCTGTCAAAACTTTGTTAAAAAGTAGAAATTTTATTTTTTATAATTGATCTTATCAAGATTTAATGTTATATATCTTATTTAAATATACATAATTGGTTAATGTTTTTTTAATTTAATGAAAAGATATAAGTAACTCAATTAATTGACCTAAATAATTAACCTAGTAACTTGACGTGACTAATATACCATTAACTGAAATTCTGAAAATTATTTTGATAGACCAATCTTACATATGGAAGAGAAATATTAAAATATGACAAAAATATTTGAAATTATATTTACAAATATTATATTTAAATTTAAAAATTTGCATTATTTATTCAATTTAATTGTAAATTTCAAAGTTATATGAAGAGACTGTATACTTTTTAAATTTTTTTTATTAGGGTGCTCATTTACTTGAAGTCCATTATATTAGCACAAAATCCCAGACAAATATCTCTCACTATATATTATTTTATGTACAATCATTGATCATCAAATGAGTCAGAAACATGAAATACTTAGACCTTTGAACTAAATTAACAGTTTAGTCTCTCTCTCTCTCTCTGTATATATATATTGTCTAGATACATATAACCATTAGAAACCAGTCAACACTTAGACAATCCCAATATAGATAACAATCAACAATTTAAACTGTTATCAAGGCAACCTCGTTTAAACAATAAAGATCGAATATTTATATTGATATGCGAATATGTCAGATATAGATCATTAAATGTTTACAAAAAAATTTAAGTCATATTTTGCTACCTGTCACACTAAATAAACATAAATTTATTCAAAACATAAAATGCAAGCTGGTATTAGTGATGATTAGCAATAATTTTTGAATTATATTTTATAATCTGTTATTATTTTATGTGAATTAGTGATTTTCCATATTAAATAAGTTTATAATCAATGCTTCCAATATTTTGTTTATCTTTAGATTATTTCCAGAAATTTTTTGCCAAAACCAACTATCTTTCCAAAATCTAATTAAAATCTAACCTTTAAAAATGCGTGCAAAGATACGAGGTAGATTCCAAATGAGAATTCTATATTTATTACATCTCAAATTTATAAATTTTTGCTTCTGTCTTTTAAATCATATACTGTATTTATATTTGCATTTTTAGCATGCATTTCAATATAAATACAATCAAAAAGTTTTTGTTCTTAAACACTAAGCTGCTATTCTTCTAAATAATTTAGGCTTTAATCTTATAAATATAAATGAGTTGTCATTGCACAAATTAAGATAAGGTTAGGAAAAGCAAATCAGAAATCCATTTGGACATTATGAAAAAATACTGAAAACTTGCCTAAAATATTTCTACTGCCTTAATTTAGAATTCTCTATAATATATCATATATAAACACATCATTGATAAGTCAAGTGTTGGTGGCCTAGTGGTTATCATAGCAGACTTCCAAGCATCTGGCCCAGGTTTGTTTCCTGGTCAACACATTTGACATATGGACAAATAAACACATTGTTAATAAAGAGTAACTTTGAAAAGCATTTTACCCAACATAGAGAAAATAGCTGATTACCATAAGCTGTTCATGAGTTATATTTGTACTTTTTTTTTTCTCATGTGTCATAGCATCAGCCGGAAAGCAAACCCGCTAACCAGGGACAACTGCTTGTAAGGCAGCCATGCTGACCTCTCGACCACCAATGCTTGACATGTTTGTACTATTTTTATAACATTTAATGCTCATTTACAAAGTTTTTTTTTTTTAATCAAAAAAAATAAAAATAATAATTAGAAAGAAAAACAATTTGGAATAAATAATAAACAAAAATATGTCATCAATCTGCAGAAACTTCACCTTTATAATAGTAACAAGTAAATCGATATCAATTAGTAGAACTTCACATATAGTCTAAAACTTTAAATTTATATACATACTTAGGACATATGTATAGAGACCCACAAAAAAGGTAAATGACACCTTCTGGATGAACTACTTATCTTTGATTGGTCCAGACCTTATTTATATGTTTCATTATCATAATGCATAAATTATTTGTAGCAAATTAGTACAATTCGATTTATAAGAGTGATATTTTTTGAGGCAATTATTGTGATAGTATATCAATGTATTTATCTACCGATAATAAAAGAGATTGTAAAAGACCCAGAAAGAGACCACATGTGAGATGGATGGATGTGATGAGAAAGTGTCCAGAGGTGATGTGGAGAAGAGAAGCTAAAGATCAGAGAAGATGGATTGAGCTTGGAGAGACCTTCATCCTGCAGTGGAGTGATAATGGTTGATGATGATGATGATGAATATCACGTTTTAGAATTGTTGCACTTGTGAATTGAATTGTAGTAAAACTTAAAATATTTTTTATGTTTGCCAATAATGTTTATAATAATAAAAATAATTGTTCTGTATAGAATATTTTTGATTAACAGGAAACTTCACACATCTGTAAAATAACATTAGCAAAAATATTTTAAAAGTTATTTTAATTTTTAATTTAAAAAAAAAAAAGCAATATTCTATACTTGTCAGGGGGAAGATTATATATTTAATATTTTTATTAATGTTTTAATGGTATAAAATGTTTTGTTATCATTTGGTAACTCCAAATTCATCTTGACACAGTTTATATTGGAGATCTAAATTTAAAGAGTTAAAGTAGATTGTGCAATGTGGTGTTAAGAAATATCAAAAAACAAACGATAATAATCAAATGCTATGACTAGTATTACTACCCTAATGCTTTCATTACTGAATCAACTTTTAATAATTAAATTATTTTTTATTATTACATTAATATATATATATATTTCATATTTTATTATTGGCTATATTTTTTATTATAATGCTTTATTTAATTTTATTTTTGCTTTTATTTTTAAATTGATTATTTTGCATCAAATTATGTATTCTAACTTTTGTCACCTATTATTTTTATTGCTATATTGGCCTATTTGAAATATTACTGGTTGACTCGTGGCTAAACGTTTTCTTTACATTTTATTTTTAAAAATATACTTGTATAATTTAATATCAAAATTTTGTGGCAGGTATTATCTTGTCAAATTCATTACAATAACTATAATTGCAATATTTATATTCTAAAAAGGCACTGCTAATTATGAAATGGCATGTTTGCATGTATTATTTCAACACTAAAGTCAACTGCATATGAATTTTAATATGACATCAAAAATTGATGTATTTACATGTCTGAAATTTGAAATGTCTATTTTAAATAACATAGGTAGGATTGAAAAAAAAAAAAAAAGCAGTCGTTTTAAATAAATATGCACACATCTTTTGATTAGAATTTTTGCGTTCGTGCGTGTGTGAGTGTATATACATATATACACACGACATACTTTATTTAAGCTAAATAAGCACGAATTCACAAAGAAAAGCACTATTGTGTTTCAAAAACAATTCAAAGTTTTAGTTAAATGAATATTAAATTTTATTTATCACTGTAAATATTTTTAATTATATTTTTATTTTTAAAAAGCATGACTTTCAATTCTATTTAATTCTAGGAGTTGACAATTAAGAAATTTATAACCCATTCTATTGCTGCAAAGTTTCTGAATTTGCATTTTTGCTTACTATTGCATAACCAAATCACGAATAATTTGAATTGTTTGACTAATATAGTATTTATGAATCACCACTTCATAAGAGAACAACCTATTTTGAAAAATATAAAATTATAACAGAACACATCCACATATTTAGTACTTGAGTGTAAACAAATCAGTAATTAAAATTTTCCTGAAAGTTTGTGATGATAGTATTTTAGTTTCATTTATATATTGGATTATTTTTATTATCTAATATTAAGTATTGATGTTTCGAATGGGTCAATTGGTTAGAGAGTTACCTTAAAACTCAATATTCAAGAATCTAAGGGTCCAAGTTTGATTCCCATGCTAGTACTGTCACTGGTCAGGCCAGCTGCACTGGAAAAAGAGAATAATGCCACTTGAAACATGCATATAGTAACTTATGCGTTATTACTAACAGTTGGAAAAGTTATATAAATTAATTTTTTCTAAAGACATTCAATACTTAATATTAGATGATGTAAATAGTCCAATATATGAATACAATAATTAGAATATTTTTGTGCATGAACATTTATGCACCTGTGCATACAAATTTAAATATAAATATTAATAACAATTTTTAAAAACCAAAACCAATTATTATATCTATAGGCATATTTTAAAATATTTTAAGCAATTCACATTTTTACATTTCTTCCATGTAACTTGAAAGTATTGGAAAAATTAGCCAATGCCTTTCAAACATAGTCTGAATACATATTAAAGCCCATTAATGTATCTTTTTAATGTATTTAACCTTATGTTTGTAATATTAAAGTATATATTGTCTCTACTATCTAAAATGTGTAAAAGAAAGAGATAAATGATGAAAAAGATGAAGATTAAAATATACAAATATGCATATGGCTTTATTCCTCAGAAGTTTTTTTTTATATAGATACTTCCATATTTCTCCATTATTTTTTATTTCATAAATAATTTCATATAAATAAAGATACAATAAAAGACAAATAATCCCTAAGATGCATTTCATGCTGAACCAGCCCTCATCAGTTGGGCCAGGTCATCATCTCTCATATACATCTTTATTACATGAAGAGTATTTATGTAGAGCAAATTGTCTCATTTTTATTTTCAAGTGTCAAATTACCCCACTCCCAACTTTTACATTATCAAGTAGACTTATGAACACCAGAATTGATTTACAGGAGTTATCAGATAAAAGTAGGACTAAAAATAAATGTTAAAAAGACTAAAGTAATGTTTAATGGATTTTCTCAAAATATAAAAATAAAGATTATGATGAATTAGAAGAAGTTAACAGTTACAAATACTTTGGCCAGATTATTAATATAGATGAAAACATAATGGATGAATGTAATCATAGAATTAAACTTGGTTAGAGTGCTTTTGGTAGAAATAACTTGATATTAAAAGGAAATATGTCTATGTGTTTGAAAAGGAAGGTTTTTAATAGTTGTGTTTTACCAGTTCTTACTTATGGATCTGAGACTTGGAAACTTAATAAAAAAACAATACAGAGACTTCAGATCACTCAAAGAAGTATGGAGAAATGCATGTTGGGAGTAACAAGAAGAGATTGAAAATGCAATATATGGGTAAGAGAACAAACAGGTGTTACTGACCTGATTGAAAAAATTAAAAGACTGAAGTGGAGTTGTGCTGGAAATATTGCTAGAAGAGATGATAATAGATGGACAATTAAAATCTTAAACTGGATTCCAAGAGATTGTAAAAGACCCAGAAAGAGACCACATGTGGGATGGATGGATGAAATAAGAAAGTGTGCAGGGGTGATGTGGAAAAGAGAAGCTAGAGATTGGAGAAGATGGATTGAACTTGAAGAGACCATTATCCTGCAATGTATTGATAATGGTTGATGATGATGATGATAATACCATTTAATATTTTATATACTTCACTACAAAAAACATTTTTGAAAATAAAAGAACAGAGAAATAACACTGCCTACACCAATTCAAATCTCAGCGAGGATTAATAAACTGCTTTTTTATCTTACCTAATACTTTGGTCAATAATATTAAAATGGTTTTATCAAATCAAATAGAAACATATTAAATTAATAAATTGCATGACACTACATGCATATTCAGAAGAATGTACATAGTAAAGATTATACACATCATTGGCTATTTAATACATGATAAAATAACATGAAAAAAAATCAAAAGACATAATATAAAGAGTATTATTAGTATGTTATATATTTTTCATCATTACTACTGATGAGTGCTAGCTCAGCACAAAATATGTATGATCATTTATCATTTTTACATGTGTGTGGTTATGTGTATCAGTTGTATGAGATAGATTAGGTGGCTGAAGGAAACTTGAAAGTCTGTTTTTAAATCCCCTATAATCACATATAAATTCCAGATATATAAGTTTATACTTGTATGTATTCAAAACATTACAGAGTCATCCTGTATCCTGCCCACTCCTCTTCTGTGAATTTGACAAGATAAGAGCCTATACAAGAGTGGTCAGAATGACTTAAAGTCAACATGAGCATAATAATAAAAGTGGTATCAGCAATGGATTTGGGTGTTCCATTATCAGATTTTCAATGGTATGGATGCTTGAAGAGTTAGAGTGTGAAGTAGATTAAAATCTATCTATTAAAGTTTGAAGATGATCTGAACCAAATGATGACATTGGTTCAGCATAAAATAAATATATATAGGCATCATTTATTTTTTTTTCACATGTGTGTGGTTAAGTGTATTGATTGTATAAGATGGAGTGGATGGCTTAAGGGAGCTTGAAAGTCTGTGCTCAAATCCATTATAATTACATATAAATTCAAGGTATATAAATTATACTTGTATTTATTCAAAACATTATAAAGTAATTAGTGTATCAGTGTTAATGAGTTCATTATATTTATATAATATAATTATTTTGTACATTATTTTGTGATATATGTATTCTCAAATTTATGACTTTACAATCAATTGTATTTAGAAGGTGAAAAGCAATGACAACATATCAGCAATTATTAACCAGGGTTAGCATTAAGCTGAAGTATTCTATTACTTAAATATCTCATCATATCAGTTTTAGCCATTTCTTAAATTTTATCAGAGTATTATGTATTAATTGTCCACATATTCGTATACAATATATTCATGAAAATCATAAATATACGAACTAATTCAAGGAGAAATAAAAATATAAAAATACTAATAAATAGTATATATATATATAGCAATAATTCTACTACATGGCACATGATAACATAATGTGTGTGCACAAATATATATAAAGTTGGAAGGAAAAATAGAAATAAACACAAACCAAAATTTTGTAGATATTTTTTACATTTCCCTGGAATAAGAAACACAGTAAAGCATTAAATAATTTTAAATTTAAAATAGAATTTTATTGTAAATTAAACAGTTAAAAAGATATAATAAATATTTTTATTGAATTCTGATTTTGAAATTAAAAACAAGCATGTTTTATAGTAAAATGTCTATTGATAATTGTAAAAAATTATATTATCTATCTTTGAAATCTTTTAATTAATACTTGTATACATTTCTCTATCTATGTAGAAATTTTTGTAGATCATACTTTTGAAAAAAAATTTAAAGTTGCTTTTAAAAAGATTAAAAGTAATTTTTTGAAAAGATAAGAAGAAAAACAGTTTTTAATTAAGGTATTTTTGTCACATCCAATCTAGCTATAAAAAGGGTTGATAAAAAGGATTAAAGGATTAAATTGGTTAATTTTTTGTTGTAGTTAGAATTAGCAGGCCAGAATAACTAGATGTAGTAGTTGGTGTTTGGAGAGTTATATAGAACTCTCATGAAGATCTAAAAGAAGGCAAAGGGTACAATAAAGCAGCTTTTTTATAGTTCATGATGAAGTTTGAATTCTCATGAAAGAAAATGGTTCAACATCCATCTTTAGCCATAAATGTGTTGTAGAAGACTGTTAGCTTATCTATACAATCCCAGACAGAATGGAGATCACTGCAGACCAACATAAACCTGAATTATATCTTTTCTGATCATGACAGTCCTGGATTATACTTGTCTCACCAAGATCAGGTCACCAAAAGAATCTTTACTGACAAATTAGTTTAAACATATGCTGTTTTATATGCATGCAAGGAATCACAGATAATCATAACATGTCATATTCATATAAAATGCAGCTGAAATTGGAGGGATGATGATTAATTATATATATGCTGCTTTATCTATATGTATAGAACCACAGATTGTATTTATATAAAGTGTGGCTGGTAAGTTCTTTTAACTAATTCCTTAAAATGACATTTTTTAAAAAAAGTGAAATATATAATTGAGAATGATATTATTTTAAATCATTTATTGAATAAAAAAAATTAAAATCTATGCTTTAAGTTTAAAGACATTATAATTAAGAATGGCCTGTTAAAAAGGAACTTTAATCATTAAGAGAACAGGTGAAATTTATATACTTTTAACATGGAGATAAATAATTAATTGAACATTATATTTAATTTAGGAATGAGAGAGACAGAGAATTAATTTGCTAGCCTTTTTTAAAAATGCATATCAATTTGTATCAAAGTAGTTCTTTACACAGCAGATATTGTAACAGAATATACATATTTAAGAATACAATAAGAGTATTATCATACATCTATAAAAATACCCTGAGAAATTTATTGTTCTTAAATTTTAATGTATTATTAAATTATGGAATAGTTATTATTATTTAATTTATGTAGAGAATAAACATGCATTTATTTTAATTTACTTTTTGTAAAGACACAACCAATATTAAACAAACTCCACATTAAATGCACTCATCTCAATCGGTTGTCTTTTGCTCCTACCTAATTGTGACCTAAATGTTGGGTTACAATATATACATATGTATATTTGAATATCATTGTCTATAAAAAAAATTGATGTACCCCCTATGTTTATATCATTTTTTAAAGATATTTATATGCTCTATTTCCCACTATGTATTTAAAATATAATACATTCTTTATCTGCATAGAACATTTGTTTTTTCTATTTAAATACACAATAGCCATTTTAATTATTATTTATTTAATTATTATATATATATATATATAATAAACTTATAACTTGAGAAAGTAATAGCTTCAAATATATGCTCAATAACCCATGTATTATAGATTGACAAGCAATAATAAATTACAATCAAAAATAGATAAAATATTAAGGTTAGAGTATTGCCTATTTTAGAGAGGCAGACTTTAGGGCTGAAGATGTATGAATTGCCACTCAATTATCCTATTGAATTTCTTATGAAATTTTATATGAATTTTTCAGTACCATATCATTCGATTATTTGTATTATAATAATAAATATTCATAACTTTAAATATTTATAACTGAAACAGAAGTAATTACCTCCCACTGAGTTGTGTAACATTATTTCCTCGCTGCCTACCGCACTGCAAATATACACCCATAACAATAAATACAAATAATAATAATAATTTTGCTGCTTTTAATTTCATTTGTCTTTAATTTTGTAAATCTATATATATATATGCACACACATAAAGTTCGCACATATCGGTGTTTATGCATGTGAAAGATTTAAATAGTTTTAGTGATTATTATAAACTACCATTTGTTTACAAATTTTACATACGCACGCATCCATGTTAATAACATTTTTGTGTGCATGTGTGTTTTGTTTTCTAGAATACATAATTAAATAAAAACAATAAGAGTTTAAATCATTAAAATATATCGTTAATTTTATATTATTTGGGCATATTTATCGATTCAAAAACCTATATTGTTTTATTAAGAATGTGACAAGAAATAGCAAAATTCTACCAACGTTGATCAAGTATTTTCACTGACTGAATCTATCTTGGGCATTGTCATTTTAAGTTTATTTGCAAATGAAAATACTTATTTATCATGTAGTAGATATTTTATAAGTTTAAATAACTATTATACTTCGAGATATGTATACGGAGAGTTTTGCTAAAAAAAAAACAAACAAACAAAAACAACAACAACAAACAAACAAAAACGAAGTCTCCAAATAATCTATATTCTTGTAATGTTACAATTTTTATAATGGGTTGCTGATTATTTTTAACTTTATAAAAAATTACTGGCAGCAATTATTTCACAGTAACTGATATTTTCTATTAAATATTTCATCTGTCAGTCTAGAATAGAGAGCAATAGAATTTAACTACAAAAAAAAATATCCTACATTAATATTTTTTTCTTGAATTGATGTTAAGTTACCTAAGTACCAATGTAAAACTGAAGTTTGCTATTGCTTGCAATTGTATTAATGATATTTATTTTAGCATTTCAGTAATTTAGTGGCCATATCCCAAATTTTGATAACCGGAGCTGCTTATATTAAGAGAATAGTAAATTGTATAAAATTAAAACATATCTAAATTATAAAATATTAACGAGTTTTATTTGTGTGAAAAAAGTTTTAAAAATGATCACAAAGTAATTAATTATTGTATCGTTTGGCTAATCTTGTGAATAAAATAGCATTCTGCCAAAATGTTCGATACAGTAAATTAAAGTCGTTGTCGATTGCTTTTTTTCATGCAAGTTGAAATTTTGGTGTTGAGACCGTGTTACTCTACTATTGCAAAATATAGATATTAGTAATAAGACAAGAAGTAAAAAATAAACAAACAAATAGAAAAAATAACAACAAAGATAAGGGAATGAAAATACAGATATTTTTAATAAAGAAATATTAGAGAAGGAAAAATAATTATCTTAATAATTCCCGACATGGTTTGATGAAGTGGTAACGTGGCAAACTCTGTAGCTCAAGGTCATGAGTTCAGCTCTGCTACTTCCGGTGCTCGAATTTCTTATAAAATTCTGAGTAATAAAGCATTCAATTATTTTTGGTCTTGTATGACTTAGTGCATTAGTTGAGTAATGAACTATAGAGGTCAAGGATCGTGGATCATTGTTCAGCTCCATCATGTCTAGTTCTTAGTTTAGATGCAAAGTAAATCACTACGTGAATAAAGATTACCCGTGGCTATCTCAAAACTATTATATTAAAGTTAAATGTTATATTGCTAATAAAATATCCAATTTTATTTATAAATATTATTTACCTATCATAAATATTTAGCAAATATTTTAAAAATAGTATATACTGTAAATATTGTTTTTAAAATAAGACATTTAGTAATGTTAAGTAATTAAAATTTATATACAGTATATATTTTCTAATTTAATATGGAACATAAATATTTTAAATTATAACTTACTTTTTCTAGAAAGTATTATTTCTATAATAGAAAGTGAATTTGAATAAATAATTTAGAATAAATCTAAATTTAGTGTTAACACGTGTTCTGTATAGCCTTCATTAAGAGTCAGATTATAATCCACCGGCAAGAATTTTTCTTTTACGACTATCTTGGATAGTCACCTACTGTTTTAATTTGTATGTTGACCTATATATGTCATTTAAATTCCACGACTTTTTTTTATTTAATAATGTTTTTATTTATAGAGAATCTATTATTTATGTGGGTAAATATATTGAATTAATCTGAAATATATGGCTTGGATCGAAAAATTAAAAGAATGCTCTGTGAATATTAAAATTATTTTCTATTGATAACCTCCCCCATTAATATTAATATTTTAATGAAATATAATTTTTTGAAAAAAATTCAAAATAATATGTGTCTTAAATTTTCTACTCAAAATCAAGTTGAAGTAATAATCAAAATTGTTAATTGGATATTTGCCTGAGAGATTATGTGATGTCGAACATCCAAGTGGCAAATTGTATATATCGTTGCCTTCTATTAACCAGAGTTAGATTTTTTTTTATCTGAGAAAACATTCAAAAACGTTTAGTTCTTAAGCCTGCTGCTTTACTATTATTTTGAGTTGTACAGGCAATAATAAATAGATTCTAACCCAAACTTATTGGAGAAAGTTTGATTTTTGTTGACAAAAATTTGAAAAGTATTATTGGTTATAATCTGAAAATAACTTATAGCTATATCATAAAATAATAAAGCCATTTATATCATTAAGAAGCATTCTATATGTTTTTGCTTAAAATATCAATCTACTTAATCTTTAAAGGATTTTAATCAAATAACTTTTCTATCATTTATGATAGCAGTAAAATATTAATACATAAAATTTAAAATTTGAAGATATTATACTTCCTAATAAAATATAATAATGGAGATAGAACATTGACATAATGTAAACACCAAAGCTTCTGGAAGATATTTTTATTTGGGAATTAATATTATAAATTCACTTTTTGAGTTCCACACACAGTACTGTAATCTATTTTATTAGGATATAAAACAACACAAATAGCAAACATTGGTATAGTAATGACGATTTGTTTACTTTCAATTGTAGTAATAGTTATAAAAAAAATTAACAGGATGACACTTTTTATTCAGTCATTAATATTTTATTATAGGTATTATTTCAAAAAATAAATATTCTTTACTGTATTAAAATAAGAAGTATATTACATAAAGGTAATACAAGCTATATAGGTCATGTGATATATGACTGATTTTTACTAATATTATAATTTTGCTATTAAGGCTTTGGCTATATTAAATTGCTAAGCCTATTAATATATGGAATCTCTGAATTTAGTTCAGGCTCATATAGTTTCTTTGGTTAAAGAGCTGAGGTTGAAGACTTGTAGGTGTCTGAAGATTTGGATCTTTTTTTTTAATATTTAAGAATTAGATAAATGCTTAGCTTGAGTTAATATTTTGAATCTAATGTCCATAGCTGAAAACAGGTCTGGGCGTATGGGGACCAACATAGATAAAGACTTCATGTATTTTCTCTTGCAGCATTTATCATAAAAAAAATTAACCTTGTTTAGAGCTATTAGCAGGCTCTTTATATACTATATTACATAAACGTAATACAAGCTATATAGGTCATGTGATATATGACTGATTTTTACTAATAAAATAAGAAGTCCAATAACGAGAAGATGCTGACAGTGATATATGAACATGGGAGATATCCACAATAAAAGCAAATGGCAACTTATATATAATATAGTGATTTAGGAAGCCTGTAAATAACTTATAGCTTATCAAATAAATAATGTTGTTAATATAAATCTATTCACAGAACAACCATGCCTAAAAACATTACTATGATAAAGCACAAGTCAGTTTTCCCAAAGAATCATTTAATAAACTTTCAAATAAAACTACAGACATGGTTGTTCCATGAATAGATTTTGTGTATAGAGTTGAATGTTTTCATGAGCATGTGATGTTTTATAAATCATGTTCTCAAGCCAATAAAACATCACATGATCCTCACTTCTTATGCTTGCAATACATATAGAGACATTTGCCTGTTTTAAATCATGTTCTTGGCAATAATCATGTTTAATAAAATAAAATTGAATACCATTTTGACAAGATAGCACATGCCCTCATCTGGATTAAAATATAGCAATAATTATATGACAGTAGTAAAAATAATAGCTATATATTTCTTATTGCATTGCCAAATCCATATATTATAATATCAATTCTATGCACTTTTTTTACTGTTTCACAATACTTTATTTAGAATGCTTTTTTTTGACAGTTTTGATTGCCCCAGCAATCTTCTTCAGAATTGTTGGGGCAGTCAAAACTGTCAAAAAGAAGATTGCAAATAAAGCATTGTGAAACAGTAAAAAAAGTGCATAGATGATTTAATAGGTAGCAAAGGTAATTGCATTATATAGATTAATTTTGATTTGTAGTTTTTAAATTTGTATTCATTCATATGAGGAAATTCTTCCATATTGTTGTTATTTTTAATATTTCATCACATATTATTAATGCAATTTGTTTTTTAAAATACTTTTACAGCCTCTGTAAATATTATCTAATAATGGTTGTCACATGTGCATATGATTTTACTATTTAAGTAATCTATATTATAGCCAGTGTATAAAACATGGAGAACAGCTGCTGAATGTGTTGAGAGTTTTTTCACTATATTAATGTGCTCATCTGTTCTAGCACTCATACACTGATTGCTTCTTTCTATTATGTGGTTGGGCACATGTCAAATGGGATCTCATAGACTCCTTATGCTTTCAGAGGCATTACATTCTTAAGTTTGATCAGAATACTATTAACTGTTTATTAAGTAGAAAATGTTATTTTCATGTCATAGCATTACCCTTCCAATGTTGTCTGTAGTTGTTTTTATATTAAAAATGCAAATTATTAATAGTACCATTTTTTTGGAAACTTTTGATTTTTGCATTGTCCTATATATAGTAATGGTATTATAACTATTCATTAATAGAGACATCACATATGTGTTTGATCTCTGATCTTGTGAAGAGTGACTTAGCTACAGAGAAGATTTTGAATGGATGATGATGAGTGATGCTATTAAGTATGTATCAATATTTGAAAAGTCTCTATGCATAGATGTTAATATACTACTGTTAATTTTAGGATAAGAATATAAAAGTGTTTTCCATTCTTTCATGTTTCCACAGTGAACCTACTTTATAGATGTAGGTTATTAATAAGTATTAAGAAGTTAGTCAATTTTTATTTCCCATGTGACCGAACAATAAATGTTTCATTAATATATTTGAGCTAGATAGATGATTTGTATAATGCTGACTTAAACTCTGTGTTTCAAATTCTTCCATAAGCAAATTGACAAATATTCTAAATAAAAAATGTATTATTAAGGCAATGTTTCACTAATGAGGGAATTAAACATTGCAAAATGCAGCATATCCAATGTCTCATCAATTGGTATGTTAGTAAGCAATGAAATAACATCAAAACTCACAAAGATAAAGTTAGATATGATTTTTGAATTATTAATAATAAACATAAGATGGCCTATGTTTAGATTTGCTATAAATCTTACTAAGGTGTGAGTAGATTATCCTATGACATTAGCAATACAATGGATAGAAATGTTTGGTTTATGTATTTTTCATACACCATAAAATTTAGAGCATATAAAAGATTTTTTCTTAGGAGTGATTTTATTTTATATGTTATCATCAATTGGGCATTTACTAATAAGAGCTATAGATATCTTTTCAAGATAAGTGGAATGATCTCTTTTTGTTTTAACATAAGTATCATCATTTAATAGCTCCAGGACTTTATTTTATATATGTCATTTTCCATGATGAAAAATGCATAACTCTATATTTAAATAAACTCACAAATGATATTTTTAGTTATGGTTGATCCATGAATGTTTATATATATTTAGAAGAGATTTGAACAGATTTTAAGCCTGCTACATCTATTCATTGTATCTTATACATCTGATACCCACGATAACATACATGTGAAAAAGATAAATAATCTCCAATGTACATATTTTATGCTGAAGCAGCATTCATTAGTTGGTCTATATCATTACCCCCTCCCTACCTATATATATATATATATATATATATATATATATATATATATATATATATATATATATATATAATCAGTGCTCAGTTTATATTAAGATAACAAATCTTCATACTTTGATGGACAAGATTCAATCTACTCCACCTTCTAACTCTTCAGCCATCCACATCATTAAAAAGTTGGAGGGTAAAGCAGACTGAAACCTGTCCATTAAAGTATGAAGGTTTGCTATTTTGAAATAATTTGAGCACTCATTATATATATATAAGATATATTTTGTGGGTTTATTCATGTTAAAAATTTAAATATTTATATACTGATGTTTCGACTTGATCACACAAGTCATCTATCTATTGGGTGATAAAAGATAGGAATATGGTTGTAGAGGCACTACAATCACTGATTTAAAAAAAATACTAAAGTTCCACCAATACTAAAAATGTTAAATTAAGAATGTTTTTAAAAAATCTTTCCAAAAAGAAGGAAGTTTGCATGTATCATCTTGCTTATTGATACAATCTGGCCTTTTAAGTATCTCAATGGCTTCTCTGACTTTGCACTGGTAGAGATTATCATATCTGAATATGATCCTGATACTAGAAAAATCAATTTTATGACCTGCATCTATATCATTCTTAATTTAACATTTTTGCTATTGGTGAAACTTTAACATTTTTTTTTTCTAATTGGTGGTTGTAGCACTTTTACAACTGTCTTTCTACCCTTTATCATCCAGTAGATGACTTGTGTGATCAAGTTGAAATGTCGGTATATAAATATTAAAATTTTTAACATGGATAAACCGGCAAAATATGTCTTTTATATATGCAACGCGTGAAAATCTTCGTATCAATATATATATATATGACAGATAATATTCTGAATGAAGTGATGAGTGCTGGTTCAGCATAAAATATATATATTGGAGATTATGCTTAAGGTGAAGAGGATAGCTGTAGGGGGTTAATTCTTCCTTTATTTTATATATCTTTTATATTTAAACATTTAGTATCTTTGATCCATATCATTTTTAATGTAATTTTTAAAAATCATTTAAAATCTATTTTCTTTTAGGTTATGTCTAAAACTTCACATTCCCTGACTTATTAACACTTAAATGTAATCAATTTTTAATTAACAATAGAAAAATAAACTTTTAACTAATGTAACCTTTCATAAGGTATTTGAAGTAACTTATTAAATACTAAGTAAACAGTAAATAATAATCGTTAACATATTTACATTAAGAATTTTGTGTCAAAGGTAAAAAATTGACATTTCTAAATCAAACTGTAGTAATTTGCTATCTATATATATATTGAACAAATGTTTGATGTGATCCAGACTAACTAATAAGTGTTGTTTCTGGATGTCTTTTTCATATGTTTGATCATATGTTTCTGAAATATGTGATGGATTAAAATATTGAAATATATCTGAAAATATGCAAATAAAATTAAAATATATCTAAAATGTGTAAATGAAGTTGAATGATCAAATGTGTAACAAACATTTTACTCACTTCAATAGTAAAGTAGGTGTTGCACATTGCATTTACAGTGAGAGAGTTCAGTTTGACTTCTGTGCTAATGGATTTTCGCAATATGAAAAAGTTAATATGAAAGATACATTGATAAAACAAGAACTTGAATATATATATATATATATAATTATAAGGGACTTGAACTAAGAATTTCAAGCTCCCTACAGTTATGCAATCCATTTTTTCCAAATGATATTCATGGCCACATACATGTGAAAAAGATAAATGATCTCTAATATATGTATTTCATGCTGAACCAGCATTTATCATTGGTCCAGATCATCATTGTCCACACATATATGTACAGTCAGGGCTCAGTTTATATGAAAATAGAAAATCTTCAAACTTTAAAAGACAAACTTTAATTTTCTCCATCCTCCAACTCTTCAGCCATCCATATCATTAAAAATCTGATGATGGAACAATCAAAGCCCTGTTCCACCATCGGATTTTCAATGATGTGGATGGCTGAAGAGATGGAGGGTGAAGAATATTGAAGCTTGTCCAGTAAAGTTTGAAGATTTGCTGTCTTAATATAAACTGAGCACTAATGCATATATGTGTGGAAGATGGTGATCAGAACCAACTGAAAAATACTGGTTCCACTGAAATATGTATATTGGAGATCATTTATCTTTTTCACATGGATGTAGCCATGTGTATCAGCTGCATAAGATGTAGTGCGGAGCTGTAAGGAGCTTGAAAGTTTGAGTCCAAGTCCCTTATAATTACATTAAATTTAGTATAGACAATTAGTTAAATTTAAATATTATATATATAAGATTAACTTTCCATTTCACACAAATCTTTCATTGCATTGAGATTTAATGATCATATGAAGTCAGATTAATAAATATCCTAAATAGATAGAATCATAATTAATAGTACATCACTTTTTAAGCAAATGTATTGGAGTTGTCTGAACAAAAATATTTTATTTCACAAGGAAAAAATTTTCTCCATAAAAATGTTCTAACTTCCCTTACAACTGATATGGATTAAGGATTTAAACAAAATATTAATGTTAATTTTTATCCTAATCCTAAATACTATTTTTTACTCCAAATCATATTCACTTAATTTTGACATTTGATGAGTTTTTTAAGAAATATTTTATTTTGGGGATTATTTTTATGCCATCATATATTGGTCTTTAGTTGTGATCATGCCAGAGAACACACACACTTATTGTTAAAAGGAAGTTGTCTTTACAACAATTTGCAATTGTTGCAATTGTTGATTGTTATTGATATTGCGATTGTCTAGGTGATGACTGGTTTTTGATAATACATATACATAACTTAAATTTTATGAATAGTGTTCAGTTGTTTATACAACTGCTTTTATTTATTGATTTTGACATAGTAAATTAAATGCCATTCTTAATTTTGTTGTTCTTTTTGTAGAAAAATGAAACTAAGCTTTGAATTTTTAGAAAGGATTTCTTTTATTTTTATATAATCTAGGAGATACTACAATTGTATCTTATTTTCTCACATTGTTTTGCACACACTTTCTTTAGCTAAGTAATATTTTAAATACAAATATATTTTGAATACCTGGAAGTCTAAATCCAATATAGGGGATTTGAACATTACATTTAAATAAGTAAGTAATTTTTAAGGGGATACTTTAGAATGTTTAACTTTTAGAAATCAATACCTAAAATTTTAAAATTTTATTTATAATAAACTGTTTATCAGGTGAGTGACATTTTGGAATACTGTGAGGGTATTGCTGAACTTAAGCTTTAAATTACTACCTTGAGGATATCTTTATCACTATTTAGCTACCTTTATTTTCATTTTATGTTGGAACTTGATTTATCAATTCAAAAAAAGCTGAAGGTATCAGTAGTCACAAAGAAAAGTATAAATGAGTCACAAAAACCTAGAAGATCTCTGATTGGTAGAATCTTGATTTTGGGCATTAAACAAATGTTTAAACTTGTTTTAGTTTATTGTTAACAATAAAAAAGTATACTTTCAATAGTTAGCTTAATTATTTACGGTGGTTTTAACAAAATGGTTGTAGTTATTATTAAAAGAAAATATATTCATAGTGGCAATTATATTTTTTAAAAATATCTTTCATTTTTAAAATACAAGTTAAGAAATTTGAAATAATGGTTACAAAAAAGAAACTGCAATTTCTACATTGTGTCAAACATCATTTTTAAAATAGTAAATGCAATTTTAAATTTTAAAACAGAATTTCAAAGTTTTACAATTACTTTATTATTATTCTTTCATGTTTAAAAAATTAAATTCAATGAACAAAGGTTTTGTTAATTTACATTTTCCAATAGAACTACTGCAAACAGTTAATAAATACAATAATTGGTCTCATTATATATTTCACTTTATTATTTATTTTATATTTGGAAAGTACATATATGATTATTTACAGAAATTGTTCATTTGTAAACTTATATTTCTATTTAATAAAGTACAACTTATTGATTTGTAATATTGAATAAGAGTTTTAATAGTAAATAAACTGTTGATTGATTAACTTAAGTTGCCAATAGCAAAGAAAGAAAAAATATTGAAATGCAGAAGATTCAATTATTAGATGAGATATCTTTTATTATTTCCTGTATTTTATTTGATAGGAAAAAAATCTGAATGAGCTAGATTTATCCATATGATGATTTTGTAAGTTATTCAACCTTAAATACAAATGATACTGTAACTTATTAAAGTTATTCATTGATCAACTGAATCTGAACACGTTACAACAACATGTCTCAATTCAGATTCTGAAAGGATCATTTTTTTAGCAATCTTAAAAACAAGACACATGTTCTGATATCAATTGTCCGGTCAGTGAAAAATGATCACTTTTATCTGATCTACATTGTTATATAGTAAATAAATAAAACATGGATACTTAAAAGGTTGAAACTTTATAATAGCTGCATTTGCCATCTATTTTGACGTTTGCAAGCTTGAGCTAAAAATAATTCTTTAGAAATCTAATTTGTGAATTATTGTAGTAATTTTTTCAGAATTAGTTGCTGCATGAATAAAATATTCCTAATGATAACTTTCTGCTGACAGTCACACTTAAACCATTCAAAATCATGGTAAAAGTATAAAAATGTTATATCTGTTTATATGATATACTTTCAGTCATTCATATTATACAATATTGTTCTATGATTCACTTATTCTATTGATAGATCTGGTAATGTTTGATGTTAATTTCTGCAAGATTTACTTTACAAGTTGTAGTATGTGTTTTTGGTAACATTTTTTGGTAGTTTATTTGAATGTTTTTTACTTTCATTTTTAATAGATTTAACCACTGTGTTCGAGTCTAAAGATTTTTAAATAATTTGATAATCTCACATAATGATATTCTAATTAGGATGCATAGAGCATGAATTTTTTCATACTCAAATAAACTTCTAAAGATGATAGTTATCCTCATTCAAAGTTGCTATATATTTGAGGTGAGGTGGGAGGGGGAGGGAAGATAGCATTAGTAAAGTATTTATATTTTTGGATTTCCAAATAAATATAATATGAATATTTTCATTAATATTTCAATACTGCTGACATATATATAAAAACAAAAAGAGTAAACCACCTACCTTAGGCTTTATCTTAAGAGCACCAATTGTTGAATAAAGAATCAAGAACAGAATGCATCCACCTATTCTTGAAGTTCTGATGTTTATAAACATATGTTTATCAACAATATTGGTACTTAAGAATAAATTTAACACCCCACTAGATGAATTAGGACACTTAATATTTATTATTCTAATAATCAACTATTCAAGGCTAGAGATAGAATTTCTCTTTTGACATAGTGATTGTAATAAGAAAAAATTAATATGTTTAAACATGAAATTAAACACAGATCAATGTATACATGTAAACAAAGAGTATAAATCACTCTCCCTCACTTTATGAGGTAAAAACATTCTAAATGTTAAGTAATGGATTAAGAATTGAATGAATTCATATACATGCATAAAAAAATCTCTGCCTTTTTTATCACCATGATAACTTATTTACACATAAACTTGAGTAATGTTTATTTAATATCGTCCATTAATTTGAATAATTAATCATACCATTATCTTCTGATATACTATTACTCTTCATAATGTTCTTATTTCACTTTTGATTTTTAATAAATTCCATTCCCATAATTGCTTCCAATATTTATATCTTTGTAATGAAGTTTATTTCCACTTTTAAAATCAACTTTCTCTTCAATTCTAACTGCACAAAGTTTTAAAATGTACCATTTAAAGTATTTTTTAGGCAATATTCCTTTATTTGAATGTAATTTGCACCTGTAAGTATTTAAATAAAAAGTCATCATGAAAAGTTAGCTTGGTCTGTAATCAGGTAATTTTTAACACCTTTTTTTTTTCTCAAAGCAATTTACTAAGTCACTAAAGTATGATCCACCTGTGCAGGGACCACATTCTGTCGCCTGCAGCAGTGGGTCATCGAGGCTACAACGTTACATTGATATTCTGAAACTCGGTGGTGGCTCAAAGCAACAGAACCACCTTATACAGTAGATTAGGTATTACAGGTATATAAAGATTGCTTTCAAGTACAAACATCAAGAAAAGAGACAAAAAGAGGAAAAAAGGATATTGATTATCACAGATAAAATGTAAGTCAATCAAGGGGATATTATGTCCATTTGAGGAGAGTTCATGTGGGACAACCAGCTCTCAGCCCACCTGGCAAGTCTCCAAGCAGCTCCCCCAGACCCATCTATGACCCATCAGACAGAACTCAGTTTAGCGAGAACCCAGACCAACTACTGCCTTGATGTATGACTTTACAGTTTAGTTTTCTGTGTTACGATTGCATATATATATATATATACAATCTTTCAGACATACATTTATTTTGAATTCAATAAAAATCATTTGATATTTCAGTTAAAAGCTATTTGGCAGATGAGAAACAGAATCATGATATTTCTTGAACTTAAAGTCAGTAAACTTACCATGCAGTCTAATCACTTTGTGGAGTCACTTATCCAAGTTCCATTTAAAATATGAATAGTAATCTCATCTGCAAAAACAAAAACATATGGACATTAATAATTAGACCTTTTACTTTTTTTAAGGTTCTCAAAAGAATATCAAAAATTCTCTTTCAGTTAACACAAATTATTTCTGCAGCGATCTGATTTTTATGTAACTTTGTGTAATTTCATCGGGTGTATATATCTTACAGAAACTAATTTCTACTTTGTATCCATTCACAAAGCAGAATTTTAAATTAAAAGTATTCAGAAAACATATAGGGAAATACTAACAATTTAATCTAAATATTGCGAAGAGGAAATAGAAGATGTCAGCTACAAAGAGTTAACATTTTTTATAGATTTTTTTTATCATAGTCATATAAACAATTTTTGAATTATGTTGTCATTCTTGAATACCAATTACAAATTTTCTTACATGAAAATGTATCCTAAAATTGTCATTTTAAATAATATTAATTAAATTCGATGCCATGAATTTTAATTATATTTTGAAGTTGATGTTTAATATCAGCGTATTTGACAATCACATTTTTTTTATATCTTATTTTTTAATATGGAAGCATTATTAATACGAATTGTCAGATGTCCACATTTTTTAAGATTCCTATGCATGCTTACATAAACACGTATAAACACATATATATAATCATATGTGTATGTGTACTTATATTTCAAAATTAAAAGTTTTTTACGGATACAGATATAAAAAAATATTTTGCCTTGCTAAACTTATTTTTATAACTGTTTTTTAACAATGAGGATTTTGCATATTTTATATAATCATATATACTCTCGCACGCACACAAATTGATACTCGCACACGCACAGATTGAATCAGAATTTTTATGCTGGTATTTAGTTGAAGGTTGAAAATTAGCTTTCAAGAGTACACAATTCCATTGGCCTAATTAAGATAGATAATATTAAGTGAAATAGAACATTTATGCTGACCAATAATATACAAACCCAAATGACTTAAAATTTTAAGTAAAAAAAACTTTGTAAGTGGAAAGATCCTTATCCTTTCATAAGAAATGTCATATCTTATACACTACAAAAAATACTCTTTTATATACCAGTTGAAAGTAACTCTAATATCGGAATAGTATTCACTATTGTCAACTAATCACGTATTAAATATATAATTATTATCAACAATATTTTGTAAATGCTATTAATTGCAAGAATTTTCAAGAGCTATCAGTTAAAAACACTAAGTATATACAAAAAAAAAAAAAGCTAATAATGTAATGTCAAATACATTTCCAAAAACAGAAAGAAAAAGATTGATAGTAAAGAACTAAAAATTATATATCTTGTTTCAACTTAATAAATGATGTAATATTTTTGTAAATATCATTTCACTAGTTCCTTTACAATGATTTGCATGTAGAGAGAAATGTAAATCAGAATGACTACATTTTCTTAGACTATTTTCATTTAAATTAGAGAAAGATTTAAAACTCCACATGCCACAACATATTATCAGAGACAGTATTTTTTTTTTTTTGAACTTGTTTGCCAGTAACATTCAAAGGTTTAATTTTTTAAAGTTCATGTGATGTTTGAACACTACAGATAATAGATTAAACTTTGATTGAAAAACTAATCTCTAGAGTCTATCATTCTTCCATTGAGACAACATTGTTCAAGGTATGGGCAAATTTTGTTGAATCTATTAGTATGTATTCTATCAATTTATTTCACCATTTATGTAGTTTTTATTATTATGTATATTTATGGACATATATATGACATTTTAACTACAGTTTAGTGGATCTTATTCATAAAATAGTATCCCTCAATCTCTGTATTATTCATCTCAAATCAACATTCACATTCTGGTTGTTGAACTCAAAATTTTTTTCAACAATCAAAAAATTATAGTTTAAAAAATAATTTTTTTTTATGAGGCTTCAAACTTATTTCTTTTTCCACATTCAACCATAAAATCAGATGAATTGGAATTTCCTAAACAGTACTTGCATCTCATTAACAGATTCAAGCCAATCCATAGGCATTGCTCCCATATATCCATTGTAGATGTGGTCCCACTGTCAAACTTATGAATACAGTAACAGAATTTAAATGTTTAATAAAGCCATTAGGGAATCTATCTTCTGTCTGAAATTTCCACATTTTTTTTTTTATATTTTGAAAATAGTTAAAGTGCCTAAAAAATAAATAAATAAATAAAAAATCATATGTTAAATAAATAATCTCAGGATCATATTTGCTTAATTTCTGTTAAAATAAAAGTTATGGAGATATTATTTGTTAGTTTTAGTAATATGATAGATGCTGCTTTTTGACACTTTTGTTTTATTGAGATTTATAGTGAAACATTTTTAGGGCTCTGACTATCGTGAATAAATATGGAAATTACTATAACATATGTTTCTTTCCTGGAAGATCTATTTTGTAATTTATCATGCATGAATATTGTTTTTTTTTTAAACTTTGCATGAGGCCTGCTAACATAACTCACATTGCTGTTTATGTTTTGTTTGTAGACTGATATGTTGTATAATTTCCTTTACTTACTAGAATTAAAATTATTGATATGTTTGTTCACTTACAAATTTGACTTTGTGCTATAAATATGGCCCATCCTGCAGTATCCTGCATAGTGAATTATTCTTATTTATTGAATAATTTGTTTTCTTTTTTCAGATACACAATAGTTTATAAAAATATATATAAAAAAATAACCTTATTTTAGATGTATATAATAAAGTTGTTGTTGTTGTTGTTATTATTATTATTATTATTATTATTATTATTATTATTATTATTATTATTATTATTAATTAGAGGGAATTTGAACCCATACTTTCAAGCTCCCATCTTATATAAATGACACACACAACCACATACATCCAAAAAAGATAAACAATCTCCAATATATGTATTTCACGCTCAAACAGCATTTATCAGTTGGTCCAGATCATCATCTTCCACAATGTGTTGGTTGTATAAAATCGCTTAGATGATTAAAGGGATCTTGAACATCTGGGTTCAAATCCCCTCTAATTATGTCCAGCTTAAAAAGTATGTATAATATACTTGTATTTAAGTGTTATTATTATTTATTATTACTTTAATATTAATGCTAAATTATGTTCTACTCATTATTTTGAATATAAAAAGAGACCAATCACTAAAAATATTTTATAAGTATTGTTTGCTTATTGTACAATAGTATTTTGAGTCAGTAATATTTTATGAAGTTTATATTGCTAAACTAGAAAATTCTCTACGTGCATATTGCAATTATCAAATTATTAAAAGTTGGATATAAAAAATATAGAGGTTTAACCTGTTTATGAATTTGTTTTTTGATACTAAAATAACTGTTGACAAAATGGAATAACTTTCCTTAAAAATAAGAATGGATTTATAAAAATTTCAATTAAATAGTATCTGTAAAAATTATGGCTTGTCCATGAATGTACATAGTTTCACATCATATGTATTATCATTTTACATATTACTTAACATTAACCAATAGAATATCAGCAATCTGTTATTCAAAGTGGGAGTCAGATAGTAAACGGAAGTGCTCTTATGATTTATTACATTGTCTTTGTAAATTTTCATTTTTTAAGTCTTATTTATATGCAATTAAAAATATTTTTTTAAATTTAAATATAGGTATATTTAAAATAATCACATTATTAAGATCCAAACCTTACATAATCTATAAAATCTACAATCAGTTGTCAAGGCAATGTCTATAACTAAGAAATGGATTAAATTCTTTTACTTACTGAAATTACTTTGATAAAAGCTTGTATTGTTTATGTAAGCTTTAGCTGTTATCATGTGATTTATATTTAGAAATCACCTACCAATGTGTAATTTAAGGTTTACTATCAAATTTAAAATAATATCTATACATTTTATTCACTGACACTATTAAAGCAGGGCGTATCTATAATATATTTCAATATATGTAAGGGATAGTAGAAATGAATAAGCTTAAAATAAAATTAAACATAAATTATTATAATTATTGATATTATTATCATTCTTCTTCTCTTCTTTTTTTCTTCTGTTTTTCCTCTTCTCTTTCCTCTTCTTCTATTTTTCCTCTTCTCTCTTTTGCCTTCTTCCTCCTCATTTTCATTTTCTTTTTTTTTTCTTCTTCTCTTTCTCTTTCTTGTTATTATTGTTCAATTGAATGCTGGGTGAGTTTAAATTAAAAGTGTGAACTCAATTTTATTATTTTAAAAATTACCTAAGAGTCATAAAACTAATTATTGCCTTTATTTGAAAGTTTGTGAAGATGGTATTTGAATAGTAACTATACATTTTCATCATCGAATCTTAACTTTTAAACACCTTTAGAAAAAATTACACTTTTCAAATAAAGTTAGCTGTTTATAATAGCACACAAAATAGCCTAGCTGGATAGAGCATTATCTTAAACTCACTATTCATAATCTTAATGCTTCAGAGTCAAATTGCATTTAAGGATAGTTGCTGAAGAAAAGAGAACAATAATAGCTTTCAAAACATGGTTATATATCAATCTGTGTGCTATTATAATCAGTTAATGTATGTGAAATGTTTAAATAAAGTTAGAATTTTTCTAAAGACTTTTAACAATTAATATTAGATGATGAAAATAATCTAACATGTAATTACTACTACTTATTAACATACATGTTTTTCTAAGAATATTACTAGGAATAATAATAATAGTAAGAAGAAGAAGAAAATAATCAAATAGTATGTCACTTAGGGAGTCATATGATGTTCAGATAGTGAAAGAGACAGAGTTCAGCTGAGATTCATAAATCGTTAGTTCTAGAATCTGACATGTTATTACAGCACTTAATCATCAGGACATTATAATGAATAAAAATATTAAGAAACAAACTGACGTTTTGAAAAATACTAAAAAATAAGAAAAAGTTTAAATTTATTTAGCCAGATTGTTATTACTATTATCTTTATTACAAATCTATTACATTTTCCCATTAAATGCTGTTGTTATTACATCTGAAAATCTTTATAAGCATCATCATTTATATATCGATTTATTGTCTTGATAACCATTATAATTTATTTAATTTACATATGTTATCATCATCATCATCATTTCCAACTATTATTATACCACTTCAGGATGAAAATATCTCTCAAGTTTAATATCTAACCTGTCTTCTTCATATAAGACCGGCAAACGGTTTTTGTTTTATCCATCCACCTAACATGTGGTCTCTTTCTAGGTCTTTCATAATATCTTGGAAATGAAACATATGTATTATTATTTTGCATATAGTTAATATAATAACAATAAAAAAATTAAAAATGAAATAAAATAAGAAATTAGACTACATTAAAAAATGTATATTTTTATTTTGCTTATAGTTGAAATAATGATTAATTATAACAACAGCAATAAAAACAACTAAATATATACGAGTTAAATTATTTTTTCTAGATTTTTTTGGCTTTTATTAGCGCATTTCTTATCACAACTTTACTATATCGGAACTAAGATAAAATAAAAACAAATTAAAAAAAAAAACTCCGATTTTTACAGTAGTGTAGTAGAGGGGATAAAACTCCAAATGATTGTAGATAAATCAGCCCAGTTTCTGGTTTGTTTTTTATTAGTTTTTTTTTTTTTTAAAGAAAAAAAAAGATTGCAATTTCTGAGATAGGGATTTAAAAATAAAATTATATCTCAGAAACTAAAAGATAAGAAATGATAAAGTGGTAATTCTTATGACTGGAAATAATTATATTTGAATATTTTAAAGGAGGACAGTTAAAGAGGGAACCTATTTGTAAATGATATATGAAATAAGTTGAAATGTGTTTGTGAAGAAAGACACACAAACAAAATATGCTCCAATATCTTCTCCCCCAGCTATATAATAAGTTGCTCACAACAATATTTGCTAATGCCCTTCATGTGAATAAGAAAAAACTTTGGTAGATAGGACTTAATATTTATTTATTTAATATCAAAAATCCAGTAATTTGGGGTCCTAGATGTCAATAATTTAATATTGTAATGACAGATTTATATTGTGAAATGGTTGGTGAAGTCTTTA